>UFQX01000175.1:208604-362304 GCA_900497675.1 Arapaima gigas
TTGCATTTAAAAAAAAAAAAAAAAAAAATGGTGGGAAAAAAAAAAAAAAAAAAAAAAAAAAAAAAAAAAAAAAAAAAAAAAAAACATACCACCGTTGGAAATTATATTACAAATAGTCTTACATTACATAACATCAAGCATTCTACTCTGTTCCTTTAATTACAATTTAACAGAGACTGACTTTATCACAAACTGCCAAGGTGGTATTTGCAGGGTGCATCTCATGACAAGCAAGAGCAGCCCTGCATCCTGCAGCTGAGATACTGAGATAGCTGAGTTTTACTCTCTTCTGTTTGTTTCAGCTGGAAATTTCTGTCCGTGTGTGTGTGTGTGTGTGTACTGCTTTACTGTCACAAGTGAACAGCAGTAAAGCTGAGTTTCCATGTGTGCTGACTGTAATGTTCACTTGTTTGGTGTGGAGTTGCGTTCATATCTATTAAGGGACACAGGGTGTGCTACTTTTCACTTAACCTTAGAAATGAAGTTTCTCTGAAATCATTATTTGGACGTCAAGTGTCTAGTTGTTTCTGAGTAATGGGGAGGCACGACTTTCAAAGACAAACTGTACATCCTCTGCTTCTAAATCGACGGGCTCCGTACCGACGTCAGCAGCTGCGCGGGTCTTGTTGAGGACGTAGGAATGGCTGGCTGGGTCTTCTCCCACCAAGATCACACTCAGGTGGGGGCGCCGGTTGCCAGCAACGACCCACTGCTCCACGTCAACCCGTGCCTCCTCCCGGATCTGCCGTGCCAGCTTTCTTCCTGATATGACCACTGCCTCTTGTCTGTGGGAGGATTGGGTGATTCAGGACACATGATGAGACACGTTTAGTCTGGTGCTTTTGTGAAAAAGCTAGTTTTACAAGTGTTTATTTTACAGAATATTATTTAACAAAATTCAGAATCCTAAAAGTCTCCAGCAACCTTTACAAAATCCATGTCCTTAAATGTATTCATTGTACACTTTTTTAAAGGTGCAGTATGTTTCAGAGAAACAAAAGTGCATTTCCTTAACAGCATTTTCCATGGAAGAGAAGATGCTCGTAGACGCCTTTCAGGAATTTGCCACAGAAATCACTGAGGATAAAAGCTAAAAGGGTGACTAAGGACCTTAACTGAAACACAGTAAAACTGAGCGATAACCTGTTCTGTGATAAGACCAATTCAGATATAACATGACTGGCTCCTGTCCTCCTGCTCCCTTCCCAGTCACCAACATCATCTTCAGATGTTGATGGATGTGCAGGTTTTACTAGAAACAAGGTAGAATTGGGTAAAAATTTCTACTGACAATACTAGTATCACAGCAGCAGCAGCTGGAGCCACGGTCCTCCCATAATGCATTGCTGCACGTTTGTAAATAGTCAGGTATGCAACCACTGAGAAGACTTATGGCGGATTGAGTTCCCTGATCATTGTTGCCATTTTGTTTGTAGTAGTTCAACAATTTCCTCCGAAACCAATAAATGAAAACAAATATTTGAAAACTTTTTTCTTTTTTCACACAGTAACTGGAAGACTGAAGAATATTGTTTTTCTGTTAACCTTGCAATAACACGATCTCACTTTTTACACAAGTGATTTTTTTGGACCCCACTTATGTTATGGTGGGGTTTTACTGTAGTTACCATAGGCCTTAAAAGCAGTCGTTCCTCTGTCTGGCCAACCCATTCAATATCCAGATTAATAACATTCATAACCCCAAAAGCCCCTACCTTCAGTAAAACAAGTAAATCAAAACCGTTTTTGCACTTTTTTGGCCGTAAAACGATCCTACAAGCGTTCAGAAGTGTGAGAACGCACTAGGCTGGAGATGTTTGACAAGTGGTGTGGGGAGGAACGACCACAGATAAATATAGATATGGGTTACTGAGAACTTGGTTATTTTAAAACTATACAGGATCCCCCCCTCCACATTTGGAATTGAATGAGAGGGAATATAAAAACAAGGAAATTTCCACACTGTGGAATGCACAACCTGAGTGTGTCAAACTTAGAGAGGGTGGCTGCTTACGCAACAAACTTCATTACTCTCTAATGCTCACTGGGAGGAAGCCAGTCCTCTGATAAATTGCTCATGTTAGGTTTGTTAGGAGGGTGCCTTACATGTCTAACTTGCCCCACAAGCTTTATTAATACTAATAAAGCCTCATCCACACATCATCTTCAACGTTAAAGAACAGAAGATGTTTGTTCATTAACTCTGAGCCGAACTGGTGTGATCAAAGTGTACCTGTGTGTAAGCGTGTCTTAGTCCTTAACTCAGTTTCTCACAACTTTTCATTTAGACAGGAAGTGCTGAATCTGTATCTGTAAATCACAGTGAGACTATAGAGCTACCATCACAAAACTATGACCCTAAGTATGGGAAAGCAATGCTGGAAAGTGAAAATAAATGTTTCACTTCTTCCCATAAAAAAACTGCTCTGGGATGGCAGGTGGGGCGGTGGTTCCAGCTGTCGTCTCACAATCTGCAGGTGCCGGGTTCTAATCCCACTCTTGCCGTAGCCTCCGTGACCAAGGTACTTAACCTAAACTGATACAGTAAGAATATTGTGCTGCACAAACAGGGAAATCAGTGTAAAGTTGACTAACACGTACGTGGACAAAGGCAGCAGCTAACTGTGCAGTTTTAAGACATGGTCTTTTAAAATAGATGCGCTGCAAAGATTGCACAGCTACAGACTCTTTACAGGGATGCATAGCATTTTGGGTGTCAAAAGCTAAACAAATTTATTTACATGCTTTGTTTATGAGTGTGTATGCATACATATGCATGTGTGTGTACATGTGCACTTATTTTTGTATCTATTTTTTATCTATACACCGCATTTATCTTTCATATATACAGATTTACCTTTAACCTAACAGTATTTGTATAATCTTTTTATTATTCATCTAAACCCCCCCCGTTCTGTGCACCGTGGACTAGAGGATCTTCATTTCGTGTCCCCTTGTATACCTGCTACACGAGGATGTTTGACAATAAATGATTCTTGATCCTTAAAACGTAGCCAGCAGCTGGGGTGTCACAGCAGTACAGCTGTCCTCGGGAAACGTGTAGCCTCACTCTGCTCGTCGCCTTCTACTGCATCTAACCAGCGGACCTGAAGCATCAGTGTGGAAAAACCACTTACTCACTACTTTGGCGTTACACACGCACGTACGTACCTGTGCGCGAGACCAGGTCGTTTAACTAGTTAATGAAACGGACTACGGCCACCCGGCGCAACGCAACGCACCGCACCGATTTCATCATCCGCCTTGGGGGTGACCGCGCGCCACCTGTAGGGGGCGCCGCGAGCCGCGGCTCCGCGATTCCATCCCCACGTTACGTAACGCAGAATAAACGGCACTGAACAGGAGATGCCGGTGTCGTTTCTTCTCCCGCTGATTCCACAGACAGACGAACCGCCTATTCCCTCTGGGCTCGTTTCCAGTACATTTCCTCCTATGTGTCGCTCTTGTCCTACAGGTGTAAGCGATCGGTCGGCAGCTACAATTCGAAGGGTTTCAAATAAAGTCCAGCAAAGTAAAAAGCGCTCGTGAGCAACAAAGAGCACTGAGAGACCCAGAATGAACCTCTTTCTCCCGCTTACCTTGACACAGACGAATGAAAGCTGCACACTTGCTGCTGGGAATTTTGGAGAAACTTCCTCAGTGCCCGCAGTGTAGCCATGACCTTGATGAAATATGTACAAAGTAAGAAAAGGGGGAAAGTTGGAAAGGAAGCGTGAAAGACACCACCGGCAACCTCACAGGGAGGAAGAAGGAAGGAGCGCCGCGCTCGCGCCAGCACCGCTCAACCAGGACTGCCCATTACAGCCGAAGCCACGCCCCTTGTACGTAACACCACGCGCAAGCCTGTCCGACACACGGTTACGTTTGAAGTTTGTTAGATGTGCTGGTTGTAGTTGCGTTAACCGTGATCGTCAAGATAAATAACTTTTTTGAACATTTTAAATTTTAATTTCATCATCTGAATGTAATAGCGGGTTTGCTTTGTAAATGGGGCTTTCTTCTGTATGTTTATACTGTTTGCTTTGGACAGGAAATTTGCTTTTCTTTACTCCAATTATATAACACCCTGCTTATAGTGGGCTGGAAAAGTTTGGGGGTCTGTGGTCTATGTGTTCCGCACACGTGGTTCTATTTATTTAGCTCCAGGCGCTTATATGGAGAGGTCTACAAACATTTGGATTGATGTCAAACTCGAACACATGCACTGCTTATAAATTATATAGTATAACGTTGTTTTCCTATCCAGATGCTATTTTTGTCTTTTTCCTCCCTTGCACGGCATTACAAAATAAGGTACTTTTGTTGAATTGCTCCATTAAAAATGCCTGGCTGTATAAATGGGTAAATTGTTGTAAGTAGGTTCAGATTAAGGTCCACTGGAAAAAAGTGTCAGCTACACGAATAAATGTAGGGCCGAAAAATAATGTGGCCGTTATTTTGCTAACGTTGACTGTTGCACGTTTCTTTTCTTGAAATGTATTTTTCACATAGAAATAAATTACCCCCTTTTATTGTGAAACTGATAATCTTTGATTGAATCTGATGTCTTTTAGTTTTATGTGGAACCCATAAGTGAGAAACCAGATTCTCATGTAATACTGCTTGTAAAACAGTTTTGAAAAAAACGATATACTTTGTTCTAAAAACTTTTCGAACACACATGAATACAGTTTTCGTCACTTGATAAGTATCTGTGATAAATTTCAGCAGTGTCAATATTAAATGTATTAATATCATCCTTTATTTGCGGTACCAGCCCTATAATTTTGGTATTTTTATTTTTGAAGAAGAGAGGAAGAAGGAGGGAGTTGAAGATCTCGTACAGCTGTGACGATCTTTCCCCCCCCCCCCAGTCGACTGTAATCTCGCGATATCATAATCGATTGAAGTTCTCACCTCGCGGCGCAGCGAAGCGACGGTGAAAAAACAACGAAAATTGTTGTCGTTCAAGTTGGCGACAAGTTCCGTTTTAGTAGGCGACTCTCGGCGGGCGACCTTTGGGGTGCACTGTTGTCTCCAGCCCGCTTCGTGTCCTCAGTATATTTCACCGGTGATCAGCGATGAGCTTCCTATTGTACGTATGTCAAAAATGGAAAGGAGAAATGAAAAGTCGGGTTTTTCTTCCTTTTCCGCTGCGCTGTGCGTGAAAAGCAATTTGTCGTTTTCCGAAAACACCGGCGAAAATGTTTAAGAAGGTGTGTGTGTGTGTGTGTGTGTGTTAGGACAGTCGGTTGGAGTGAGACTAAAGAGTTCCTTTCATTTTGTTAGTGAGTTTAAATATGGTCCGTGTGGCTTACGGTTGTGTTTAAGTGTGTATGTGTGTGTGTGTTATTTCAAGAACTCCGCATTTCGGCGTGCTGTTTCGTTTGTGTGTGTGTGTGTGTGTGTGTGTGTGTGTGTGTGTGTTGGTCACCATTGGCACCAGGTGCACCAGTCCATGTGTTTTAACAGACGCTTTACGGTCACACGCTAATGCTAACTGCAGCTAGCAGCCACTCCACGGTCATGGTAGAGTTCGAACACATTATTCTGTCTTGTTCCCCGTGTTGGCTGTATTTCTGATTTGTTTTGGATACCACATTACAACTTTAGATCTCTTGTTTCAGTTTGAAGTTAGAGTAAAAATTGCTCTTTGGTTATGTGTACAGCACACTTGCTGTGTTTGGAGTGTGTTCTGTGCGGAAGTAGCTGCCTGTTCAGCCAGCCAGCCCCCCCCCCATACGTTGTTCTGTAGTTACGTCGCTCCTTATGTGCGACCCTGTCTGCCTATAAGATACTTTAACCTTGCGTTTTAACTCAGCACTGAAAGTTAGAAAAACGTGCCGTTTAAGTTAATATAATCAAAGAAGTATGTTTTAAAATTTGTTTCCTTAAAAATAATTTTGATTTCAAAAGGTGAAGGAAATAAAGTGCTGGACTCTTTGTGCTGGTACCTCCTTTAACCAACAGTCTGTTTATACATTTTGTGGAATTGTTTGCAGAGACTTGATAAAGGACTCATAAGTTTGGAAAAATACCAGATAAATATGACTTAACAACTGCTTGTGTTGATTCTGACTTGCTGGTGAGTATAACTTTGCAGTTACAAACCAAACTTCCAGTCTGAATCGAGCACTCAGGGAAGCACCAGTATGTTTTTCTCGCTGTATCCGTTTCTCAGTCGACGATGATTACGATCAGCAGTACGTATGAAGTTGAACTCCCCCTTTAAAGGTAACCTGTCTGTTTCTGCAAAAATGTCACAGTCACATATCCCGTTTCAGCCACGTTCGGCGCCGATACGGACGTGCGAACCACCAGAATGACATCAGCTGCCTTTGGGATCCTGCTGATGTGATTTAGCTTAATGTGACTTGGAGCAGGCAGAGATGAAACAGGGCCTGTCTGGACACAGCATGCCATGGCGGGTCATGTGAACCAGTCCACACGTGGTTAGCAAACGTATTCCGCTGCAAAGTCACTGGACTGAAACTCATACCGCTGACTTGATAAACTTTTTTGGGGAACAAATACAATACAAAAATATGGGGGCATACTGAAGGCAAAGTGAAACTGGAGAGCTGTTTGAGTATATTAGTGTTAATGTTAGAAAAAAAAAATCCACATTTAATTAACTCTCAACTTGACTTCCTCCCAGTATTTCCACTTTGAAAACTAATGTATATGATCAGTGCTTCAGGTTTTGTGACGTTTACAGAGATTTGGCAAGAGCCCTGCTCTTACTAGTATTCTAAGACTTGCCAACCCTTAAAACACCAAACACAAGCTGCAAATGCTGGAAGTGAATTGAATTAAGTGGTCTCACACCCCTATTTGGGTGTTCTTTGCTCACATTTGTTGTCTGGATTCATAAACAGTTTAAGTTACCAAGTTAGAAACTGTATGTTTATGGTTTATTTCTATAATTACTCAAATGACCCAAGTCCATATCCTATGTCATGTTGTAAGTACCCTTGAGCAGAGTACCTATGCTGAAATGCTCCAGTAAAAATGACCCCGTTTAAGTGGTTAAATAATTGTCAGTTGGTTTGGCGTAATGTCTGTTTGAAGAATTAATTACAATAGTAATATATATTAATTTGCTTTTTCAGTTTTAATATTTACAAGAATTGATGGTTGTAATTTGCTGAGATTCGGTGTGATAGGAAGTTGTTCTATGTTGTTTTACACTAAGCATAATTAAGCTTCTGTATATACAGAGCCTCACAAAAATATTCAAACCCCTTGAAAGTTATAACATTGCCTGGATTAAAAATTATACTTGCCACGTATTTTTCCAGTGTTTTGTGGGCTTGTAAGTAATTTGTCTGCAGATGTTTAAAAAAATGGAAAAACTGAAGAGGCCTGCTTGCATATTTATTGAAATACCACACGTTAATATGTGGTGGAACCAACTTTTGTTGCAGTAACAGCTTTAAGTGTTTATGGGTAAGTATGTACCAGACTTACACACTGCTCAGGATTTATTTTTCCCATGCACCTTGGCAAATCTACAGCAGGTGGCTCAGGTTGGTTCAGCGATGTTGGTGGACTGTAGTTTTCAAATAATGCTATAGTTTGCCAATAGGGTTGAGGTCAGAACTTTGACTGGACCACTGTAGGACATTCACCTTTTTATTTTTGAGCTATTCGCATGTTGCTTTAACTGTTCTGCTGAAAGGTTTTCCCAGACTTCCATATCTTAGCCCACTGAAGCAGGTTCTCTTGCCCTGTTTCCCTATATTTTGCTCTATCTTTTCTTCCTTCAGTTTAAAAAAAATGCCCAATCCCTGCTGATGAAAAGCATCCCCACAGCATGATACTGCTACCACCATACTTCACTGTTGGTATGGAGTTTCTTGGGGCCTAACCAATGTTAGATTTGCACCACACGTAGCGTTTTGAATTTTGAATAAAAAGCTCTATTATTTTCTCACATCTTAGCTGTTTCATTAAATTGCTGTCTGGGAAACTCCAGACATTGCCTTGATATAATTCGTTTTGAGTCAAGCTTCTTTTTTAGCACTGTCCCATACACGCCCATTTTATGCAGTGCTCTTGATATCGTGGACTGTTGCAACCTTCCTCCACTGACCTCTGTAGCACTTTCAGAGTAACTATTGGCCTTTGCGTTATAGTCTGTGGTACAGTATACACCCACACAAAAGTCTGTTTGTGCAGCTTTCTAATGGAGCCCACATATGTAGGTTTGACAAGGTTGCAATTGAAGCTCTGTTGACGTTGTTGGGTGTTTCCATCCTCATCTGTCGTAAGACTGATGCCTGAACTTGTTTTACATCCAGACCACTCTTGTTATGTGCCTGATTCATCTATCACACCACATCTGAGATAAATGCAAAATTTCCCTCCCTCCCTTTGTCTCATTTCCAAAGTGGCAGCCGCTCGTCCAAGACCTTTAAGCCGAAAAAGAATATCCCCGAGGGCTCGCACCAGTATGAATTGCTGAAACATGCAGAAGCCACGCTGGGCAGTGGGAACCTGCGGCAAGCTGTCATGCTGCCTGAAGGGGAAGACCTCAATGAGTGGATTGCTGTGAACAGTAAGTCCGGGGCTCAGGGGGTCTGTGGTTTGATGTGACGTTTCTGCTCATGTGTCGATCCTCTGTGGAGGTGTTTATAATGACATTGGTCTGCATTTTGTTGTGTCTTGCAGCCGTGGACTTCTTCAACCAAATAAACATGCTGTACGGCACCATCACTGAGTTCTGCACAGAGGTCAGCTGTGCCGTAATGTCGGCCGGGCCCAGGTACGTCACAGTCTCAAAGGGACCTGCCTGGCCAGGTGTCCTTGCCTGCTCTGTCAGGGCTTCTTTCTCAATTTTATCAACTTCTTTCTTAACTTTATTTGGACAGCAGTGTTAAACTAATGAGAATGTCCAGATCTTTTGGGTCAAAGTGCATTTGTGGAGCTACTGTAAAGCTTTGTCCTGTCTCAGTACGTACTCCCTCTTTTGTGCCGTCTTCCTTTTCCTGCTCTATTTCTGTTCTCTAATCGGGAAGAAGAGGCTTGAGCTGACTTCCTGTTTATAGGACCGTGTGCATTACGTCAATGCTGTTATGTTCCCTTCTCCCTTCCAACGTCTCTTCAATCCACACAAAAACATATGTATATATACACATGGTGATAATCCTGCCAAGATGTTACTAATGTTTTGATGCAAAAGTGACATATCATGCTGAAGGTGCCAAGTCTCAAGTTGAACTGGAGAGAATGTACCCACTCAAATGGCTCTGCCAACTGCTGACGGTATAGATAGCTGCTTGCTTTAAATAAAAATTGAATTTTCTTTGCCCTGTGACAGTGCCAAGTATGTTAAAATTAAAAATCAAGAATGTTTAATTTTGCATATTAAATATTTTTATTTTCCATGTTTGTATATGTATTGGCTATATTTTTTGTTGGTGTATAGTATAAATTCTATTTGTTCCTCTGTTTATGTCAGTGATGAGTTTCAGTCTTCAGAGAATGCAGTCCTGCAGCTTTTTAACCACTAAATTCAATTCACAAATTTTTATTCATTAATTTAACGAGTCACTAATTTAAACTCAAAATGACAAGTGTAGTGATTTTAAATGCAGAAATTGGACTAATTTAGCACAGGCAGTTTTGGAGGACACTCATTGCTGTTATCACTTGACTTTTTTCCATGTTGCGTGAACGCAGACTGACTTAATCCTCCTCTCTCAGGTACGAGTACCACTGGGCAGACGGCACAAACATAAAGAAGCCCATCAAGTGTTCTGCCCCCAAGTATATTGACTACCTCATGACCTGGGTGCAGGATCAGCTGGACGATGAGACTCTTTTTCCTTCCAAGATTGGTCAGTATGTGATGGATTAAAATATGTACATGTATATACTGCATGTTCGGAAGTCTTTTTGCCAGCACGCTAATTGTTGAACTATATACTCAAGTTTCTCAGTCTCATGTACATCCTTCTAATTTATAATTTTCTTGGAGTGTCACGTTTGCACATCATGTATGGAACTAGACATGACGGAAAAACTTGTAATACTTGCCCCACTTGTAATATTTAGACTTAGCAGCATCTCACTTTGCCATCAGTTTTTAGCACATTTGTTTGTTATATTCCTCATAAATGATTTCCTCGTGTGTGTGTGTGTGTGTACACAAAGTTTTACTGTGCAATTTACAGTATTTAGTCTAGGTATTCCTCCCTGAATCCTCAAATCCACGCCTTGGTAGAATATCACGATAGCCCAGTAAAATGGGTAGCTTTCTTAAACAGTTAACCCTGGTTGTCAGTTTCAAAACTTAAGTAGTAAAAAATTAAACTACTCATTTATGATTTAAAAAATTGTGAAAATTTCATTAGAATAATTTCAGTGTGATGTGACAAGACATATTTGTTACATGGGATAGTTTCTGTTGATGTGCAGTGTGTTAAACTTTATGACAATACCAAATGTGTGTTCAATGGTTTTTGTGTAGATGTAAGACATGTAAAAACATTTTTCAACAGTTTGCCAGTTGGGGTCAGTTGATGGAGGGGGGAGGGTTTCATATTACATACTTTATGGATTGTCCTGATTGTACTGTATGTCTAACCCCCGCCACCCACAATTCCTGACACATTGTCATTTAAAAATGGTCTTTGATTATTTTATTACATACAATAATTCTATTTTAGAATTTTTTTTTTTTTCCCCCTGATATAAGAAATTATATTGTTGTAAGCCTCCAATATAACAAACCCCTAACAGGTTGATTTCATGGAACAAATTAGGCTCTAAAAGTTTGTGCATTATTTCTTTCTTAAATTTCATATTGCAAATTGTAGCTTAGTCTCACGCAGCCATGCTCTGCTTTGCAGGCGTGCCTTTTCCCAAGAACTTCATGTCTGTGGCAAAGACGATCCTGAAGCGTCTTTTCCGGGTGTACGCCCACATCTACCACCAGCACTTTGACTCTGTCATCCAGCTCCAGGAGGAGGCCCACCTCAACACCTCCTTCAAACACTTCATCTTCTTTGTGCAGGTGGGACAAAAGGGCGCGTCTCTGCGCAAGCTCACCCACACACTTACGCTCGCCTTTATGAATGGAACCTGTTTAGGTCATTGTTAGAACTCTTCTTGCACTGTATTCAGTGATGGCAACAGAAAGGAAATAATATTATGTGGGGGTGTACGTTTTATTTTTTGTGTAGAACTGTTTTCATTTCCAGCATAGCCATCTCCTCCATTCATAAATATTACATTAAAAAAAACTCTGTTGTGATGCGAAAGAGGAGTATTTGTAAATGATGCTTGTGATGTCTTTCAGTTGTGGTGGTCATGCCGGAATGATATTTTTGTGTGGCCACTGGATGACACGGTCTGCAGAAACCCTGAAGGTGTCTTTGCCTGTGTGTCTCTGCAGGAGTTCAACCTGATTGATCGACGGGAGCTGGCTCCCCTGCAGGACCTCATAGAGAAGCTGGGTTCCAAGGACAGATAGATCCCCTTTGCTCCTTCACAATCAGTGCCTTGTGCTCTCTTTCTCTCTCAGATGCTTTAATGAATGAAGCAAAGAGCATATAATCTCTCCCCCTTTGTCTTCTGCTACCTGATTGCTACCCTTTCTCTGCTGTGACTCCATCTGTTTTCCAGTGTTGCCACATTTGTCCTCCCTGCTTCATTTCTCACATGCACACATGTGGCTGGTCTTCATCAAGAATTCCTTTCTTTTATGAGGAAGGAGAGTGAGAAATGGCTGTCTAGAATATTCTTTCATACTGAGACTTTTTTTTTATATCAATTGTTTTATATCAATACAGTTTTAAAAATAAGACTATGAATAAATGAGACGTTTTCTTTGAGACCTATTTCATATCTTACTGATAGTGGACCATTGTTATTACAGCAACACCTGAAATTAGTGTTTTTCAGACTTTAAAAACAAAACTTTTTAGATTATTTGATCGGTTGTGGTTCTTTCCAGGTGTAGCCAATTTATTTTTCATTTAAATTTTAGTTGTTAGATTATTGTAGGGATCCTGAGTGCAGAGCTATTTAAAAGCAATTTTGGTATTTATAAAGGGAGCAAAGTACAAAAAGATGATTAAGTCTGAGAAAAATACATTAAAACTAGTTTATTCACATTACACTGTGTATTTTACCTGCTACATTTTAACACATTATACATTGATTTTGTATTTAAAATGGATGTCCAGCATAATTTACCAAACAACTTTTGATTTATCTCAGGACATTTCAGGTGAAATTTAGATTTGTTTTTCCATTTCAGTACATTGTTATGCTTTTTCAGTTCTATTTGAATGTGAGCCTAATAATAAATTTAGGTACACTTGTTTAATATTAGTCAGAGATAGCAGATTTGTAAAATAGCTTTTATCATTTATTCATGTATGTATCATGATACAAATGTATCAGTAACTATGATTTGCATTTTCCTTTTGATTTTTCCAATTACAGTAAATCAAAAATTGAAATCCATTTTTAAAATAACCGAATTCCAGTATTTTTGTGTGTGTGTGTGTGTGTGTGTGTGTGTGTGTGTGTGTGTGTGTGTGTGTGTGTGTGTTCCCATTTTAATTTGGAATTTTTGAATACATATATTCAGGGTTATAAGCACTCTGACTTGGAATTTATGACTAATGATTCTGATTTCATTTTATCAATACAATACTCTACCCTTAACCTCTCTTCCTCATTTTTTTCACTTTTAGTCAAATTAAGTGTTGATTTGGTTCTAACTTTTACACTTTATTCTGTCTGTTTTATTGAACATGCTTATTTGACCCCACAGTATTTTTTAGAAATGTACTTGAATCAAAGACATGGCTCTGTTTCAATTCTGAACGTTTCATTCTTTTGAAAATGGTCTCAAGCAGGCTAGAGACTGCAGACAGAGCTCTGCTGAAATATTTCAGCTATTTTGAAAAATGGGGATGAATACGATGATATTTTCCCCTTCCCCCGTTTCTATTTGCTCAAAGAATTGGCCACTGTATGCCAGGAAACTTTCTCATTTGGTATTTTTTACAGTTGAAATATTTTTAGTGTACTGAACCTTTTTATTCTTGTTTACTTAGTGTATGCCCAGTACAACGGCTTTGCATATGTGTTTAAGTTCATATAAGGAATTCAACAATGCAGTGCTTATTTTTCATGCATTTTTGAAGGGGAAAATTTGTCATTTTGAAAAATTTAGACAAGAATCTTCTATAATTTCATATGCTGTTGGTTTATAAAACTGTCTTTTCTGTATATTACCTGTAAAGAAATGTGCCTTTGCATAAATTTCTATTGACAGAAATTATTGTGGTTCACAACAGCTGGGTTAAAAATATAAATAAACATAGAACTACTAATGGATACCGTGGAATCTGTTTTGACTTAATCTGAGATTGTGTTTGTACAGATTGTTTTATATACTATCATTTTATAAATACATTTAAATTTGTTTAGTAGACGCTTTCCTCAAAAGTGAAGCACAACTTGGTGAAATGTACTTTGTTCATCTTGAACAGACAGATACTGATGCAGAGATCCAGTTCTCTAAGTATAGTCAATTAGTTAAATACTTCTGTCAGCATGTATGACATGAGGAACTGCATACAGAGTTGATAAGGAATATGTTTTTTTACAACAGATAATGTAGTTGCTTTATGGAGATCAGCAAGAGATCAGGAAAGAAGTGGGGCTCAAAGAGATTGTTCTAAGACTGACTGTTAAAAAGGATTCAGCCCTTCTAATACAGAAGTTTGTTCCATCTCATTGGGGCCAAAACAGAAACGCTGCGCTTTCACTTTTTGAACCTTCTTGAGTGGGACAAGCGAGTGGCCAGAGGTGGAGGAGAGCCAATAAAGAGAAAGATGAAGACAGGAGATATTTGGGAACACTTTGGCAAGTGAGATAAAACTTGTGTAGTGGTACTCTGGAGAGGCTTTGTGGCAGAGGCTGGAAGGCCAGACAAGAGGCAGTTGCAGGAGTTGAGACAGGATATCACTAACCTGGAACAGGAGCCGAGTAAAGTGTGCTGTGAGATAAGGATGGGTCCTGTAGATGATGTAGGACATATCTGCAGGGCCAGGTTATAGCTTCAGTGGAAAGTCTGGCATGTGCCCCTATGGGAGAAGCAGAGACTAGAGCTGATTGTTAACCAAAATGGGTAAATGTTTTACAATATCTGACATGTCTCTATAAGTAAGGACTTGGATCTCAGAGGTTCTGCCACCTAACCCCTGCCTGTTAATTACGGAATTAAATTGTGAACTTTGACAGCAGTACCTATGTGGGAGATTTCTTTAAGCAGGACCTGGCTCTGAGAAAGTAAAGATTGTCTACTTATAACAATTCTGGCACCATTTTCTTGTTGGGCACTCAAGCTCTTTTCAGTGTGTTAAGTTGGTCAATCCCCACTTAAGTCACTTTAGTTAACCACTTGTCCTTTTGAGAATCGCAGTGGTCAGGACTATCCTGGAATAACTGGAAACTAAGCTAGGAGGGGTACACCTTGGTTAAGTTACCTGTCTGTCATAGGCTATCCATATACACACATACATTTATATGTCACACATTATAGGCAATTTAGAGCCAATTAACCAACAAACACCTACTAACCAAGAAGCAACATTTTTGGACTACGGGAGGAAACCCACGCAGACACAGGGAGAGCAAGCAAAGTCCATGTACGAAACTAGATTTGAACCTTTATGCGAACACTAAAAAGCAACACACAGTAGTCTAGGCACTGGGAAACAGCAGGGCTACTCTGCCACTATGCTGCCCACAACTACAAGGTAAATTTAAAAAGCTTTAAACTCTACAGCCCACCTTGGTGTTTGGCAATTGCTTTGCTGAAACAGGGAATGGTTTCATATCTTAATGATATGAAAGAATGATTATTTGATCGGTTACAGTTCTTTGCAGGTGTAGTCAATTTATTTTTCATTGAAATTTTGAAGAATAACAAATAACATTGTAACTGTTAAACATTTAACACTTTGAGTGCCATTATGTGAAACTATACATATAACAGGCTACCCTCCTAGTGCATGTAAGCATTTCTATGACTGTAATGGAAATGAACCAACATACAAATAAGCATACAGTTACATGTTCAGGGTTAGAATATAGGAAACCCCTTATATACATGCATTCCTGCTATAAACTCCTGTTAATTGTGACAATATGAATATCAAATAAAATATTTATTGTTCTTTGTCTTACTGACACAGCAAGACTGTTTCGTATAGTGCTGTACGTTGGAAGTGCACAGGCCAGAGCTGAGGCTACTACACTGCTTGTCAGGCCTCTGAGTCCCTTTAGCAACAGAACAGCACAGTTGGAGCATTTCGGTTCACAGTAAAAATAGACTGGAAATATACGTGTAAGTACAACTTGTAATCCAGGCAACGTTGATAACTTTTGAGGGGTCTGAACCCTTTTGCAAGGCAATGTATTATTTACCTAACTCAACGCCTTGGTAACACGAGACAACAATCCACTATTGTTGACCCGGAAGGAGAAGCTGTAGCGCATCATTAGGATAACATCCGGGTAACGCACGTGCTCGTGTGAGTGAATTTTTGAGGCGCAGGTGACACCTAAGGACGGAGGTGGACGTAAATTACTGTTTTGCGGGTTTCTTTGCATTGTAGAACCGATAAGTGAGATTCATGGTGCCCCGCGTAGTTTGCATGTTAATATGTGCGGCGTGTCAGTAGGTGATGCCGCCCTCAGCGCGCAGGACTTGTGCTGGAGGAGCTGTCATTGCCGCTCGCGCGCCACCATGGCTCGTCGCCTCTTATCCTGCACGGCGCGACACTGTTTGCGTTCGGCTTCGCTTTTAAAGACAAACAAGTTGTTGCTTCTCACATCGTTACTAAGCACCGCGATCAGCAAGAAGCTGGGGTACAGTGGACGCGGAGCTCTTGGTGGTGCTGAGACAATGAACGACCCGGCAATGTCGAGAGGCGCGCGCCAGCCCCGTGTCCGCACGGCTCCAGACAAAGACAAGCCGAGCCGCATCTTGAGGGTTTCACTTGAGGGCAACATTGGTAAGCGATCGCGGGTCGACAGCGTCCAAACTCCCTCCAGTGTTTTGTTCTAGATTTATTGGTTGCTATAATAATAACATTGAAGGTGAGGGTTTTGAAAGGTAACCAGATTCTAGCTGGTTCGAATCCCACTCTTGTTGTAGCACCTTTCATCAAAGCACGTTCTCTCAACTAATATATTATATCAGGTGTGCTGTTGCAGCTATTGTTGAAATACTCGCTTGGAACAGCTGACTGGACACAACCCGCAGCAGATCCCCCTCATTCACTACTAGCGGCTCTGACGTTATGACGGGGTTTTAGCTAGTAGTTTGGTTGAAAAAACGTTATATGGGGAGCTCTGAGCTTAAACCAAACTTTTGGTATAAAATGTGCTATGGGATGATAAAAGTAGAGAGAATGTTTCCCTGGGATGGGTGTAATATGATTATTACTAATGTTGGGCAGCAGGTAGCAGAGTATTTAGTTACCATAAAAATTAATCTTGTAAAAGTCACCCAGATGTATAAAGCGGTAAATAACTGTAAGCAGTTTAACAATCCATGTCAGCTCAATACACACTGTTTCATCAACCACTTGTGCAAGTCAGATAAATAAATGAAAAGTTTCTTCTCTAACTGTTGCATCACACATATTTCTTAATATCATTTGTTGATATTCCCTGTTAGCCTATAGAAAATATGTGCTTGTGGAGTATATATCTTCATTGTTTGTACCTCTCAGCGGTAGGAAAGTCAACCTTTGCGAAACTCCTCAATGCTGCCACCAAAGACTGGGACGTTGCGTTGGAGCCTGTAAGCAAGTGGCAGAGTGTGGACACATCACAGGTGGTTGTTCACTTATTTAGTTGCTTGGACTGTGACAGATCTATACCATTATTGTGACGCCCGACACTTACTCTCTTATTTTTTATGTCATATTCTGTTGACTGTTTGTAGTTGTGTCCATGACTTGGCAGGATTTGCAGCATGTTTGCTTTTTACTGCATCCACGGATATTTTTATAATTATTGTTATTTTTATTTTTTAAATCTGAAACCCTTCATCTATTAGATCTTTTGCCCATGCAGTTTTTTTTACCTTTTGTTTTGTTGTTTTCATGTCCCTAGGAAACTGTCAGTAACCTGTTGGATATAATGTATCGAGACCCCCAGCGCTGGTCCTACACCTTCCAGACCTTCTCCTGCATGAGCCGAATGCGCACACAGCTGCAGCCGCCGGCCACCCACCTCTTGGGTTCAGGCGGCCAGCCTGTGCAGGTTTTCGAGCGTTCTGTGTACAGTGATAGGTGAGGACCGCTATATTTGACACATTAAATATAGTAAAGGTTTGAGGTGTGATACCATTCATTCAGCAGATACTTTTCTCCAAATTGACAAACAGCATTAAGCTGCCTACAGTGATTTACTGCTTCATACAGCTGGTCATTTTGAGGGCAAGTACCTCGCTTAAGAGTGCTACAGCAGGAGTGGGGATTCGAACCCAGAAGCCTTGATTATAAGGCATCATTTAGGCAGTGATAGAGCTTCAGCAATAGACAGCAGCCTAATTTTCAGACAATCTGCTATCATATTTCAGTTATTTTGTTTTTGTACTCATTTTGTCATACTTTACACTCTTAAAATAGTTGGTTATTTTAATTTTAATATATTGTTTATGAATTTAAATAAAGTTTTATACTTTGCAAGAATGCTGAAACTGTACATAAGGTATGATGTTAAAAATTACTGTTTGTCCCAAACTGCCACTAATAGTACGTGTGTGCTGTACTTGTGTGAACAAGTTGGTCTAGTTTTTGTCTCCTTCCTAATCTCTCTTTCCCTCCCTGTTTTTCTGCTGGGTGTGCAACACCTCTACACAGATACATCTTTGCCCTCACCTTGTTCGAAATGGGATGTATCAATGCCACTGAATGGGCTGTCTACCAGAATTGGCATTCCTTCCTTCTGGAGCAGTTTGCCCAGCGCCTAGAGCTGGAGGGTATCATCTACCTAAAGGCACCACCACAGGTGTTTACCCCCTCTCCTGTCACCAGTGTCACTGCTTCAAAGCACATACACAACCGTTAAATTCATCATATATGACTTTACTTCATAACAGATGTTAACAGTAAAGGATATGACTAGTTCAGAGCCACAGAGATGGCTTTGGATTGCAATAATTGTGGGTGTGTTTGTGCGACGCAGATGTGTTTGGAGCGATTGCAACGCCGTGGCCGGGATGAGGAGAAGGACGTGAAACTTGACTACTTGGAGAAGCTCCATGTTCAGCATGAGAACTGGCTGGTGAACAAGAGCACAGAGTGAGGAGCTCTGCCTCCCTGTTTCTGTCTCTGTTTATTGTACATTACAGAAAATGTAGCTTCCCGTGACTTTATTGAATCATAAAACGTGCATTATGATACTATTATTACACAATTGTTGGGTAAATGTACAGCCCTACCACAGTGGCATCAAAATGCTGTGTAAATTGGGAAGATTTCTTTGGATAATTTCTTTTTTTTTTAGTGGGAATAATAATCATTTTGGCAGCTGGGTTGTTACTGGTAAGTTAAGGGGTCCAGTCATAACATGTGAAGCCAGAGTTTATGTGACATTACTTATCTGTGGGGCGCAGCTGAAAGCCTTATAATTTAGGGGATGATTAAAGACTTCTGCCACATTTACCACTGCAACTACATACTGCAGTGCATCTCGACTGATAATTGTGTAACAAGATGATCTCATCACGCTGGAAAATTGTGTTTCCAAACATGATATTTTGCCTAAGCTTTAGTTCCCTCTCATGCTAGGCTACACTTTGAGCAGCTGAAGCGGGTTCCTGTGCTTGAGCTGGATGCCACTGTGGATTTTGAGAAGGACAAGGAGGTTAAAAATAACCTTATCTCACAGGTAACACTTAAATCCCCCTCACATGGGTGAACGTCTGAAGTTATTAGAAATGAAGTTCACACTCCAAACGCAGGGAGGTGCTGTTTTCATGTTGCTAAAAAAAATCTCAGTTGTCTCACTGTGTCTCAATTTTGGTTTTTAATGGCTGCTTGTTTGACCTCTCCAGGTCAGAAACTTCTTCAGCACATTGTGAAGAAAAGCACGTGGTTCAAGACCTGGGAGATGTGGAATAAATGAAGCCAGAGGACACTGAGAGAATTTGAATGTACTATATTTGGAAAAAAAAAAATGAAAAGATGCTGGTATTGCTGAGATTCTCTTAAACTGGCTGGTAAAAACCTTCAGGCTGTATGACTAAATAACGGCGGACAGGTTGTCGCAAGGATCCGCAAAGCTCTTCTTCACCTGTATTGTGTTGGCAGTTTCGGGAGCCAGCAAACAGCCACAGCAGATCACACTGGCAGCGATCCCCATTGGTGTTAGAGCATATGTTCCACTAGTTCTTGTATATTTAAATACACCTTATATTTAAAGAATATTGCAGTTGACTGTGAAAAGGTGTCACCTAGAATATTTGAAGGTTCTAAGGACTAATCCAAATATAACCAGTAATTGCCATTTTCTCTTATTGCATGTCAGCAGACACCGAGACATGCGGAAGTTCATCTGAGCAAAGCCGCTGTATAAATTCTGCTGATCTGGTGTCCAGAAGAAAAGAACAAGGGGTTTTATGGTACCTGATTCATAATATAGGGTTATACTATTGTATAACAGTATGTGGGACCAAGGTTTGGTCATGTCTAACCCTTTCTGGAAACTGTCTAGGGATTCACAAATCCAGCTACATTCGAGTTAAAAAAAAAAATTTTTGCAGTTGTAATTTTAGTCATTTTAACACCATACAGGTATTCATGGAGATGTGAAGTTAAAAATGTGCCGTTTAAATATTTTTCTGTATTGAAATTGAATTTTCTACTTTCTCACACCGGTAATGCAGAGTAACTCAGCAATTTGTAGGTATAGGAAAAACAGTTTAAATAATACATGGATACAGATTTTTGTCTTAGCAACATGATGTATTTAAAAAAAAGCAAGTAAAAATGGAGCTGATATTGATGAATGATGCCAGAACTTGTATTTATTATGTTTCTGCAAATGTTTTGTAAAAACCGGGAGAATGGCTGCTTCCCTGAATTTATTTAGCATTCTTTAACATTCCTTTACTGTTTCTCTGGAGAAATATTAATTTAACAACAAGCAGTATTACATACATTTTCAGTAAAACGAGGAATCCTTCTTCGCTGGCCGTTTAATCTGAATATTCAGTACTGCAGAAGTAAGTTCAAAAGGGGCTGTTCAGATTCCATTTCAACGATTTTTTTCTTTGCGTAAAATAAAGCTTTTTTGTAATTTTTAAGGGAAGCATTTGGAATAAATTGGTTAAACTTACAGTGATTGAGGAAATATTGCCCGAACCACATGTAACTCACTGTAGCCGGGTAGTCCTATTTATTTTACTTATTTATTTATTTATAAATAAATATTAAATTGTAAAGGAAATTTTAGATGGAGAAATGTATGTATTGCAATAAAAAAGCCTGAATGTTTAATTCTTTCTCATTTGCCGTTTATTTTGAGGCAAAGCAACGTTTTCATTATATATTAAAATCTTCGACCCGCCGTTTGTATGTTTATCTTTTCGCTCTTGTTCTCCCCGTACACTTTTCGTGCTGAATTTTTTCTTGCTGGTATTTAAGTGATTAATGATTAAATTGTCGGAACTTTGATATATTAATTGCATTATAAAACATCAAAGTAAATGCTGAAACCGATCAGCCGGTTGTAGATTTTGAGTTTTGATGTCTTTACACTTTACTGTTAATGAAACAACATTAAATAAGCTAATGTTATAAGAAGTAGGCAGTTTCAATTTACGTTCAAAGCTAATATTTCAGTTAACGGTTTGCCCAAAATTAAACTTTTAAACGACCGGGCTTCTTGTTTATCGTGAACTGGAAGCGGGAGGTTAGAAATAACAGGTTAGGCTGCAGTTTAACAAATGCAACATGTTAGGGAAACTTTAAAAACTATTCCACGGGTTTTTCAAACCGCTAATACGGTGCTGCTGAAATGTTAAACTTAATACTATTAATTTAATTGAAAATGTATTAAATTAGTTGCAAACACATCCTCTAAACTTACAGTGAGCAGCGTTAGCCATTCCTTTATTATTACTATTGATGTTTAATTCCTTCAACAAATGAAATGACGTCACAGCCAAAACGTAAAATAGCGCGTTACATGTTTTAAAACAGCAAAGTTTCGACTATATTCCAGGTTGGGAGGAAAGTAATAAAGATGTATTTTAATTCTCGGGCCTCGTTCTCTCCCTCCTCTTCCGGCACGTATTTCATTCCTTTCGCCGATGTCGCTATGAAACGGGATTTATTGTTGTGTCCGCGCGATATAAATACGAAAGGGCGCCTGGTTTCGGCGGACAGTGACCTTGAGCGCCCCGAGCCCCTCCAGACCCCCTCGGGACCCCTCCCGCCCCCGCCGCGGGTCGCTATAAAGGGCGTCCGGGGGCCGTAGCATCAATGCGGCGCCGACAGGCGAGAAGAAGAGCAGACCCCCCGGCAAAGGCAGTAAGACGACATCTGTACACATGGAGAGCTTCGTCCTCACAGCCATCTGCTCGCTACTCGCACCTTGGGCCGGGGCTGCGACTTGGGGGACCGTTTCCAGCAGCACCGAGTTTACCCCGGACCCGAACAGCACGGTGTACGCGGGGGCAGGCTCCCTCGTATCCACCTTTGGATACAACAATCTGGGCTTCGAACCGAGCCCGTACCCGCAGTATATGCTGCATCTGTACGAGACCTCCATGTCCTCAGGTTTCACCTGGCCCCCCGTGGACAGCGACTCCGACAGGCTGTTCCTCCGCGGCTCCGACTCCGTCCTCAGCCTCGTGGCCAAGAGTAAGTGACCCCCGTCCAGCCGGCACTTCACACACTGGTTTATATTAATAGCGGGTAATAATACGCACATTTTCAGTTCGGAACAAGCAGTTTGAGGCGCACGGTTATCAGCTCGAATCCCTCCGGTAGATTCGCTGATGTACTTATCCCGACCGTACGCACAAATATTACCCGTAACAGTGTACATATATAGCAAATAGTTGTATAAATGGATCCACAACTGAAAACAGTTTTGCATTAAACTAATTTATGATTTTATAAATTTACTGAATCATGGTTGCATAATATAATATAAAATATTTTTTCTATTTATTTATCGCTCAGTGGTAGGAAAGTCGGCCCTTTGAAACTCATTAAGGTGATTATCTATCAGTGGGAGCCGCTGGATAAGCATTATTAATAATAATAATAATAATAATAATAATAATATATCCGCTATCCGTTAATTGGAATTGAAATATACGGTAAGGACTGTATTTGGACCGCTTGAAAATGAGTTTTATAATGATTGAAAGAGAGATACGTGGCCGTGTTTCCAGCCGCTTCGCTGGGGGTTTTATCGCGTTTGCCGGTGTGTGTATTCCTCCTCCACGCGCGGCTCCCTGTGTATTGGCGGCCTCCCACACGTCTGCTACACGTGTTAGGACCCCTCTGCCTCACCGCCCTGCACACTGGGCTTCTGCCCCCACTCTTGATACTGGGATCATGTGCGACTTTTTATTTGTACTTATTTGTAGCACATTCTCGCAAAACTCTCCCGGGTGCTCCGGTTTCCTCCCACACCCACAAAGATGTGGTCTTACACTTTCAGGTTAACTGGTCCCTCTAAACTGAGTGTGCGACTGTGTGTGTCGTGTGTTCATAGCCCAGTGCCCAGTGATTCTGCAATGGGCTCTGTAGACCAACCCTCCTGGAGATAAAGTGGTTAATGATGATGGATGGATTTTGCTGCTCTTTAGCCATTTTGGCTTAGTGTGTAAAGACTGTAAATGTATATGCTCTAAAAGTCATATTTCTTTGTCTCCAGGTTGCCATCAGGTTGGTGACAACTGGACTGTCACTTTCGACATGTCTTCCATTTCGGCCAGTGGCAACATTCAGCTATCAGAGCTGCGCTTCCGCCTGCCCCCCTTCAGCGCCTCCGGCCGTGTCACCGTAGACATCTACCATTCCCGCATGCTGCCCTGCGTCCAAAGTACCCCGCTGTGCCCGGAGGAGCGCCTACTCCTGGGCAGCTTTGACACAGTACCCAACCGCACCTATTCGACATGGAAGGTGTTCAACGTGACAGCGCTACTTAGGCACTGGCTGAACAAGAGCGAGGCCGAACCCGGGCGCGTGGAGGCCATTGAGGATTACGAGCAGATGCTGGACGACCAAGATGAGGTTGTGGTAAAGGTGGACGAGGCTCCTTACCGCAGGGTCCAGTACCCCACAGCTGAGCGGGTCATGTTGGTGGTGTTCTCCAAGAATGACCAGGAGCGGGACGGCCAACACATCCCAACGCTCATCCGCACGGCAGAGCACTCCAAGTACGTCAGCCTGAACCGCAAGAACTCCTCGGACCAGCGACAGAAGCGGGATTTGATGGAGAATGAGAAAGTGTGGCCTTTCGCAGGTGGCGTGCTGGCGACCTGGGCCCCTTCAGAGACCACCCAGAGGCAGCGCTGTCGCAGGGTGGACATGTGGGTGGACTTTGAAGAGATCGGCTGGAAAGAGTGGATAGTGTACCCTAAGCGCTACAATGCTTTCCGCTGTGAGGGGGAGTGTCCCAGCCCTCTGGACGAGTCCTTCAAGCCCACCAATCACGCATACATGCAGGTGCGCAAATATCTTCCTTTCCTTTCGCCAAAAAGTTATGCAAGTTATGGAAGTTAGACTCACTACCCTTACATATTTAGCAAGGAAATGTATTTTAACAATTGATCTCCAACTCAACTTCCCTTTCAAAATAGATGGACGACTAAAGGGTTTAATTTTTCCACTAGAAAACATCTCATTTGCATGACAATTCCAACGATTTTTGGAATGTCCGGATGCTATTCTGTACAGGGTCTTATATGTATATGAATGTGAGTGGAGTTTCTCAGTGTGCTGTCTGTGTTGCTGTGACCCAGGAATGTTCTGTTGTCAAATCATACTGCTTTGACACACGAGATTCTTAAGGAGGTTGGGATTCCTCCTTGGAGAGTACCTGTGATGTCATGTTAACACGGGTCTGATGTTGGACGTTGGCTCTTATGTCTCTTTTTGTTCTGTTTCAGAGCTTGTTGAAGCTGTACCAGCCAGAGCGGGTTCCGTGTCCATCCTGTGTGCCCACCCGCCTCAGCCCCCTGTCCATGCTCTACTACGAGAGGGGCAACGTGGTGCTGCGCCACCATGAGGAGATGATCGTGGAGGAGTGTGGTTGCCACTGATGGACATGATTCCAGCCAAGTGGGCACTGACTCCTTTGAGGAGGCCCGATAAGAGACGATATTTTTTTCACTTTTGGAAATGAAACTTTATGAATACACCAATATTATTTGGTGCTCGGGCACTCTTGTGTCATGCAAAATATTTTTGTCATGCATGTTGTCCAAACTAGTTTTGATAGTCAGTTTTTGACTATAATGGCTCTTTATATTGCTTCTGAAGTTTTTACCCTGTTTGATCATGTATACTTGCGCAGTGTTTATTTATATATTTCCAGTAATTCTTAAAAGTACTTTAAAAAAATATATATTGCATTTAGAAAGCTGCATTTTCACTGTCCTGGTGAAAATATAATGGTACAATTTGCTTTCTATTACTTGGACTTCATACACAGGACTTCTGCAACTTCTGGACTTCTTACAACTTGCTTCTGCACCAGTTTAACTCCATTCTTCTAAGCAGAGTTATGAAGTACCAGAAAAGTTATCACCCTGTACACTGAAGGCCAAAATGCAATAAAGTATATTTTTGTAAAAATTTGTAAAAAATAAAAAAAAAGCATCGTAAAATAAAGTATAATATCATATTTCTTTCAACTGTGTGGAAACTCAATGAAGTCTAAATCTGCACTATGCCATTGATTAAATTTATACAGAAGTTCATTCAACTTAACAGTCACATAAAAGCATTTTTGTCTGATAAACCAATGTTTCAGTCAGGTTATTTTTATATTTAAAAAGGAAAAAGAGCCCTCATGAACTTAAAGCAGATTTAAGAGCTTGGTCTTGTGACCAAAAAGCTTCAGGTTTAAGTCCAAAAGTGTACCTTAGAGAAGATCACTTGCAATCTCAGTGAACCCAAATAAATTCAGTAACATAAAGTTTCTATAAATCATGTGATAGAAAAGCGTTATTATAACAATAAAGATTCCATTTCTAACTGAGCTGTACAGGGGTCTATGTATGGGATATAAATCTTTTTCAAGGCTGCTTCCATCAACTGGCAAATCGTTTACAGCCTGAGAAGCCGTCTGAAGAAGTATTTACCACCCCCTGAAAGGCCGTCTACTTTATAGGGTTATAGTTCAAATTATGGGAAGTCGTCAGTGTCCTCGCAAAATGTGCAGTCGCGCAATTTCCTACACCAGAAGGGTTTTAGCCTCTGTGTACAAAGACCAAGTCACAATTTCACAGTGAAGCTAGAGGAAGAAAGATGAAGAGGTGTGGCAGTGTGGGGGGCTGGGGGGGGGGGCAGAATGAGCATTGCTGTTTACTCTGGTGGGGGCAGGGTTTCCGTCAGGAAGCAGCAGCGTGGGAGAGGTGTTGAGGTTCCTAACTGTGGGACAAGAGGGGCAACATGAGGTAACAACAAGATACCAAGAGGCTACTGTTTGCAAGCGACAGGACCTCTTTAAAGTGGAGTAAAAATATCCTTTCAACGCCTCCCAAATCAAAACTTCCTACACTTAGATGACGGGACACTTTAAAGTTACTTGTTAAACTCTGTTAGTTGCTTTGTGCCATCTTTAAAGTGATGCATGTAATTTTACATTAGTTATTTTCTTAATTGTTACCCTTTGTAGTTTTCAACTGTTCCCAAAGTTGTATATTAACAATTTCACAAAAACACTTAAAATTTATTAAAAATCCAGCAGGAAATGTAGTGGGCAAAGCTGCCTGCTTTGGAATCAAAGGACTGGAAGATTCCAGATTCCCACTTCTAGCCCTTTGATCAAGGCACTTCAGTAAAAATGACCCTTTAGAGATGTGTCAGCTAAATGAATAAAGGCAAAAGGTGGATAAAACTACACGTCGATCAAACACCCCACAGGTGTATGTGTTAGTGCAAAGGTCTCTGGCAATCATTTGTGAAAGGAACAATATAAAAACACACAGAGCGGCCACCTGAACCGATAATGAAACGTTCACTGAAACATCTGCTTACGATCTAGAGGTTTCACTGCCATCGAGAGCTCACTAATGTTAGCCACAGCCATGCTTGTCCCAACACGGAGGTGTGAACGGGAGAACCTGCCCCGACACGACTCTTATGAGCTGCTCTTCAAGACAGGAGGGACATCCAGGTGCTGCAGCTGCAATTATCCCATCCAGCGTTTCTCACCTTCTGGGTACAGCTCTGTGAGTACGTCAGTAGATAAGGTCAGCAATAGAAGAAAACTATCTCAATGAGCTGCACTTTATCTTTTCAGGGGAAGCTTTTCATCAAGAGCACTTAAAAACGCAGTTTTGTCGAAAGCTGTGGCTGCAGTTTGTGCTTAGTCCTCAACTGTTGCCAACAGATCACTTTTATTTATCTTGATAATACCACAACAAATATGATCACATATACAATGCAGTGCCATATTAATTTCACCAAAAAAGTACTATACATTTTTTTCCTTTTGCAAACCTTATTAAAATGGTTAATTGAGAAACAAAGTGTTAAAAATGTTATGTCATTTCATTAGGAAGACAGCACTGTGGTGCAGGTGGGGTTGTTCATGTGTAGTTCTGGGTCTGTCTCAGTTTGAGTGGAGGTTGCATGTTCACTGTGTTGCAAATTAGTTTTATAGTGATTGAAAGATAGTAAAAAGATGTATTTGAGGTTAAGTTATCAGTTCAAAATGCTGGTACTGAGAGATTGATAGAGCTGGGTCCTTGTCAGGCTGTACCCTTGTGCCACGTGCTTCATGTGAGTGAGAGTACACGAGTGGCCATTACTGAACTAGTAAAAGCTGCTTACAGATCAGCCCCCTCTTCCATGTCACGCTTCTACACAATGAAAGCTACCTCCTGTGTTGCAATAAAATTCACTTGCTGGCTGGCTTTGCCGGGAGAGGTGGAAAGTATGGGGTTGTCAGTTAAAAGACTTTATGTGTGAACTCAGGGGGGTCTGAGTGGTTCCCCGCCCTGAAACTGACCAACAAATAGAACAGCTGGGATGGAGGGGAACAAGACGGAGGTGAAATGATGTGGGTGGGGATCCCATTCAACTCAATTGAAATCCATTCCAGTGATTAGTATGTTATTTTGGCAAGAGGTGAAAAGACAATGTGACACATTTGGCACCACTGGCTCCAGAGGAATGACTGAGTTGGAGATTTGTTCCCAATTCCTCTTCGGTTTCAAGTGATCTGCTTAAAATGATTTACCCACTTATACAGGTAGGCATTTTTGGGTAAGTGCCCTCTTCAGAGGTGTTACAGCTAGAGGTGGGATTCAAACCTGTTACTTCTGAGTGTAGAGGCAGCGGGCCCAACCACTACAAGCAAATGTTTTATCGAAATGGAACCTTCATTCGCAGTCGTCCATGAATTATGAAAAGAACCCCAAGTGCTAAGTAAGAAAGCAACTGCCATCTCTTATTAGCAGGTACCTAAAATATGTAAAAGTTAACAATAGTCTTTAAAATTATTATTTTTTTGCAAGTAAGTATTTTCTATTTTGTTACACATCTATGTTTGTATGTATGTGGTGGTTTGACCACACCTCGGATAAGTGGTTACCGAAATGGACGGATGCTCTGGACACATCTGCTTCTGATGGGATGCTGTGCAGCATTTCTAGTTTTTCTTCTATCACCAAGGGCTCTATAAAGATAACTGTGAAGAAAAATGAACTTAGTAAGCAGGTTAAAATGAAATGTAGGATTCTCCAGCCTTAGAACAATTCATTATTGCTTAGAAACAGAAATAATTTGTCCCATACTGAAAAGACGAAACCCGAGTAAAGCAGGTAAACACACCAGTGGTTAAAGCTACTGCTTTGCAGTCAAAAGTCACAGGTTTGAATCCAAGATCTGTGATTAAGGTGTTTATTATAAACTTTAATAAAAGTTAGATGTACAAACTGGTAGCTCAGTGTAAGTTTTTTTGGAGAAAATTATCTAAGAAAACATGGAATCATCTGACTGCAGAATTGAGGCAAACACTAACTGGAACTTAGTTGATCTACAGTCTGAAGCTGTTAAGGTGTAATATGCAAAAATCAGGTTTCATTTCAAACGAAACACCTTAAAATAATTTGTACGACACCAATGATAGTCGAGCGGCGTAAGAGGATAGTTGTACTCCTGGTGTGGGATGTGTATTGTGTGCAAGTGTGTGTAAGACATGAAGGACGGCGTCTCGAAAGAGACATTCCGCATTCCACGCAGGAGCTTGTTGACGGCTTCCAGAACCCGCACCAGACTACGACCCCCCCCCAGCTCCACAAATACACATTTACACACAGCGAATCGTCTGAAAGCTTTAACTCCGGCGATTTTTACAGCGAATTTTTTTGGATTATACACACACACGCACACACGCACGCACGCACGCATAGTGGATGAATGGGGCCGGTTGTGCACCGCTAGCCGCAGTTCGGACTTGGCACGCGCGCCCCACGTCATCGATGCCGCTTTCGCTTTAAGAGCCCAGTCCTATCAGCTGCCCGCTTTTACGGCGGGTCCAATACGCACGTGCCACAGTTTGTGAGTTCGCCTGGCGGACATCGCTGGTCTGGACGTAGTGAAGCGCAGACCTGGCTAGACTGGCCGCACTCACGCCGCGGTCCCTGCGACTCCCATCGTGTCCAATATACATTCCACCGCACAGAGCCCCGCAGGGCCCTCGCGCTATCAGCGGCGATCCCAGTCCCGCGTTAGAGGGCCGCAGCCTGTAATCCATCGGAAGGCAGTTAATGCTTCAGCACTGGTGGGTCTGCTTTGAGTGGTGTGGTTTCGCACAGCATATGGTCTCAATTTAGTTATAAATTATTAGTTTTGTCGTGTAGAACATGGCAAAGTGAGAGAAAACAACCTTCACTTACGGTTGAGTTAAAGTTGGTTCACAGGGCGGGTGATGGGTGTCCAGCCTGAAAACGAGCGACTCGTGTCGATTTTTCTCCTGCTGTTTTACATTTTGTCATTCAGTTCAGGATTTTCTTAAATTTTGTTAACCGATTTCGCAGCCCAGTCAAAAGCTCATTCTATTACAATAATAGGGTATTTTATTGTATGAAACGTAGAAAGAATCAACCGATACATTTCCCAAAAAAAGTTTTAAAGGGATGCAGTTATATATCAAAAAGAAAGTGTGGACGCTGGATTTATAGATTAGGTTGAGAATATAGAGGGACAGGAGGATACCTGTTTAATGCAGGTGGTATTCACTTTTTTTTTTTAAATAAACGATTAATATCTTAAGCAAGTCAAACAAGAAATGTATATGAAAAAAACATTGAGTTCACACATGCACAAATACACAATAACCACAATTGCAGTTTTCACTTTGATGTCTTCAGTTTTATATTTTTTAATCATTTTATTTTTCCATGATTATTAAAAAGAGGTAAAACATTTCTTTCAAGGCTCTGGATTTCACTGATAAAACTGGGAAAATAATTCACATTCTAAAATGACACTTTTGGTGAAATTTGCTCAAAAGTTAAAACAAAAGTATATGAGAAACATGGTAAAGGCCATAGTAATGAAACAAGGGGTAAGGGGGGGGGGTTGTTTTTCATCATTTCTGAGTCAAATAAAAGGGTATGAAAATCTGAGAAGAGGAAAAACAATGTTTAGATGTTGGCTTTACAGTTATTTATATATCAGCAAACTTGAAAATTCTGTATGAGCTGACTACCAGATCAGCTTTTTTAAGCAATGATGCAGAGTGGCCTTCAGGAAAAGGATTTGTGTCTAGAAAGCAGTAGGATCAAATAAACTGGAGGGGAAAGTCATTCTCCCAAAGCTAATTTTGGATGTTGCTTCTGAGTTACAGCTATGTAAACTGATCTGCATACAGGGAGCTGCTCTGGCAACAAGTGACGCAACATACTGTGAACGTGCAGGAGCAGTTTACACACTCCCACACTCACAGCTTACAGTACTGGTTACTAAAATGTCTAGCATTCGGGCCAGTGCTACTGCGTCACCTGCTCAAGGCACAATATAGTAAAAAACACTGTGTGTTGGAGTGCAGGGCCTGTGTGCAAGCCTGGACCTTGTGCTCCAACATGAATGTCACACTGAAGCAGGTCAAGGTGTAAGGGCATGTGGCTATGGGTGATCTGTGGCTGGTGGCTGAACTCCCACAGGGGCCGCAGCAGAGGTGTGTGTGTGTGTGTGTGTGTGTGTGTGTGTGTGTGTGTGTGTGTGTGTGTGTGTGTGTGTGTGTGTAGTCGCTCGCTTTCCCTGACAGCAGCAGTATTCTGATGCGTTTCTCAGTAGTGGAACAAAACCATTGGGCTTTGGGGGGAGGGCTGCTGGAGGGGTCAGAGGAGGCATCACAGGGGGCAGAGGTGTTGTCCTTCACTATTAGCATAAGTTGTCACCGTTGTCTTCACTTTTCTTCCTCACCAGTTCAGAACAGTAGGTTAGATGTCCATCTCAAACTGTGCGTCTTCACCTTCAGAAATAGAAAGAAAAGTCAGGTCAACGTCAGTGATACTATCAGTAACAAACCAGTTACCAACAATCATGGAGTTTATTGATAGCAATAAAAACTTATAGCAGTAATAAGTATTTATGAAACTTCTCATATCTTATGCATTTCTGAAAAAGTCTTTGGACAGCAAACCCTCATAACTGAAAAGATGTAATTACCATTGTTTTAAAGGGTAAACATTTTTTGTGTTCCTGAGCCCAAAACTGATATCCATTTATGGTAAAATATCACCAAATGTTATTCAAATCGGCAATTATTCTGTAGTCAACACTAATTATAACATAACAGTTCCCCTTCATTAATTACTCCAGAATACTGTGTGCCTGTCTGTCTGCACTTGTTCACCTTTCCCTACCATCATGTATCACGCATTTAACAAAGCGTGGGTTTAGTCCCACTTGTTCCCACAGTCCAAAGGCATATCTTTCATATAGACTGTGAACTCTAAATTGCCCAAAAGTGTGATTATTTTAAATTCTTTGCTGCCAATGCTGCACTAAAACTGTGCCTAACCCTGTCACCACATAAACCTTATGGGATCTGTTAAACTTGTGCTTACAGAAAATGTTTATGAAAAGATGTTGTACTTATTAATATAAAAATGAAACTGTACCCCTCATACCCCCATGTTCCCAAGTTTGCATGGGTTTCCTTTCACGGTCCAAAGCCACGTGTTCCAGGTGAATTGGTGACTCTAAATTGCCAGTACTGTGTGTGTGTGTGTGTGTGTGTGTGAGTTGCCCACATTGCTCAGCTGTATAAATGTCTGTCTCACCATAGAGACTAGTGCAGTGCATCTTTTACTACAAATCACTGTGGATAAAGGTGTCAGGGCAATACTACATAAGCAAACATCTCTTGCTGCCCAGTGGTTAGAACACATCCAAAATCCAAATTAAGTAACTAAAAAATATGCCTTACAAGTCAAAGTAGGGTTATGATTTTAAAATACTGCAACATGCCAGTCATGTTGGGTTCAGGGAGTAACCAGGCATGAGGTGGTATGGGGTGGATGGAGTGATTTATTAATAAAAACATAAAGCAAATAATGCAATAAACACATAGAGAAAAAACAAGCTTTCAGCAGGAACACCAGTCTGAGCTCCAAACTGCAAGGACTTCTGTCCTCCATTGTTTTCTAAATACTATGGCAGCACTTGAGGACAGTTTTAAACATTTAAAAAAAACTTAATTCATTTTGCAATACTGGTGTTTAATTTTAATGCATAATGTGTTATTTCCACATCTTTTATTAACTGTATAGTTCCATTTCCCAGCTGCTTTAACCACAATAATATCAGCCATATCACTGTGTGGGTACTTAGGCTTGGATCCCTAAGCCTGATGGTATCTGAGTAATGACTGCATTTGTTTATCTCAATCTGAACGAGTGCTTTGGGGACGACTTACTGCCTTCGAAAAACCTTACCTGCAGTCTTATCTGTATGGATGGTGGAGTTGTTGTTCTCCATCTGTCCTTGATGGGTCCCATTGTTATTGATAGTTGCAGAAGGAGGGCTGGTGACCCCTGGAATGTCCGGAAGGCAGCGGGGAGGAGTCCGAGCCACTGGGGAGCTGCGGCAGTCCAGGAGGAACTTCCGGTCGTAGATGATCCTGGTACCTGATTACAGGTATATATACATTTTTTTTAAATCAGGAAAAGAGGTGGGGAAATGGGGAAAACAACTTAACGGCAAGTGCTAAGTTTGCTGGGGGGAAAATAAAGAAAGTTATTGCACAAACAAGTTAAAGAATGTCAGCTAGACACACCACTTGGTGGCGCCCTGACACAGATGTTCCTCTCAAGCAACGTTAAACGTCACAAGAGGACCCTGTATAACAATCATAAACGTATGTTTCTGAGAAAAACTTCAGTTCCTGGTAGCCCACTTCATAGCTGTTTTTACAAAATGATGTGCGTCACGAAGGGTGTGTTTCTGCTACATGAATGCACAGGGATGAAGGCTGCACAGCCCACACATCCCTCCCATCTTTAGGCATGTATGCACAAAGCTTTGTTTTGTCATACATAACAATGCACACCAGCTACCAGTTTGGAAAGCGGCCTCACCGACGCAAACGGTATGTGGCGTAGTAAAGGACCAGCATGTGAGGAACAACCCATACACAGGGTGAACAACAACATACAAAACGGGTAGAACAAGTGAAGTGCAATGGCTCAGGGGTAGACCAGAACTGGATACATGCTGAGCTCACCCAGGCTGTCACATGCCCAGCATCGAGCACTCAGTTCTCCAGAACAAGCCCCGGCAGCACTGCTTTCTTTCTTTAATGTGTAGAAATATAACAGGACTGTTTTACATACCTCCTAACCGATTATGAATTAACTGTTCCACTCCTTGAAAGAAAATAATATACCACTTTGAATATTAACTTTTAAAACACTGCATTCAGCTGTACTCTTCATACATTCTGATTTGTTGTTCTGCTATTGCTTTTTTATAAAGTGGTACTGCAGTGCTCGATTTACATGTGGTTACAGCAGTTAGTGCTCTGCTGCTACCATGTGCTTTGTGTGCTGTTTCTTGAAAATGCACCTTTTGTTTGGTTTGAAATAGTTATATATGACTATCTGCTGATGTTGTAGAGTTCATAGGAGAATAAATTTCAGCTGGTATAAAATAAAACACAACCTCCTCTTTGTATAATATCTCCATCTGTTCTGTCTTTTGCAGTTTCTCACTGTTTTTAAGCTGTTGGTGTTGGTGTAAAACTGAACAGATGCCACAAGTGTCTTGTCCAACAACAGAGAACTCAGGGCTATATGTTACTGAATTAATCTGGGTGCCTGCATTATGGATCATTTGAAAGCAAATATAATATTGCAGAAAATGGCTACCTAGATCTAACTGCTGGCTCCACGTTTCTTTGGTGTGTTGCTATATGAATGTGAACATACAGTTTAGTATAAAACCCCAACTCACCCAGGAAAACGTCACCATGGTTGTGACAGTATTTCTAACAACGTTAGATAACCAACTTCACAGCGGACTTGTTTATACAGCACGCCGTGTCGCTGTACCAATTCAGGGTAAGTCCCTGTGTTAAGGGTATAGCAGCAGGGGTGGGATTCGAACCGGTATCCTTAACACTACATAACGGGGGGCCTCAGCTGTAAGTAGGCGCGGCACACGTGGATTTCCTGGCCGAGTGCGGCTCGGTTTGCCCGAAACAGGCCCACTGTCTCCCGCCCAGGCCAGGCCTCTCTCCCGCATTCATTTCGACAGGAGACCGACACACCTGCTCCCTGTGCTGCTGTCTACCACGATGACAATGATGGCGATGAGGTGACAACTGAGGTTTTCGTGTTTACCTCCAGGGGTCGTGCTGAACAGGGTCCCTCCCGGGGTAGTGCAGTAGTCCTGGGGCATGTGCGCCGCGTCGTGTACCGTCACCCGCCTCGTGGTGGGAATGGCCCGGCTGGTGGACTTCTCACACCGCGCTGACATCTTCACAACGGGCTGCAGGCGACCGAGCAAAGCCGCTGTCACGAGTTTGCAAAACAACAACAACAAGAACGCAACCGGAACAAAAACAAGCGCCGAGGCTCGACTCGACTCGACAAAGCTACGTGGAAATAAAACAAGCAGCAGCACACTACCTAGGACAAGGCAAACAAACACACATTCCCACACCCCACAGAAAAAAGCAGCCCAAGCTCGGTTTTAAATTAAAAACAAGACCCCCAGCGGACTCCCCAGTCCCCCCTTCACACTCACACCGCGCGCTCAACAGGACGCACACAGGAAGCAGCTCTGTCAACCACGGCTTCTGTCGGATCACCTCGTGACATAGTCTTTCATGGCACCATGGGAATTGTAGTTAAAAGCTCCGCTTAACTTTTTTACATTATTGATGCAAAAAAGGTTCTTCTCATACATATAAAACGACTCATACCAATAAAATAGATACAATCTTGATAAAAACTGTGCACGTGCACAATAATAAATATTCATCTTTTTTCAGTGACTGTTTTAGAAGCAATATAGTCAATGCTAAATATTTGATTATTAAATACAACAAATAAAATGCAAAGTGTTTTGATTTGTATAAACTTTAAAGAAGGTTGGATTTACAAAGAATGCTCAGAAAGTTATTTGAAGGCATTACAGGCATCCCAGTTTTTCAGCTAAATCTGGGTCTGCCTCAGTGAAACAAAGCTGATTTTTGTAGTGTTAAGTATTGTGGAACCACTGATGATACAGTACTGTACAAAAGTCCTAGGCACCTGTGGGAAAAATGCTATAAAGTGAGAATGTTTCCAAAAATAATGCCATGAATACTTATTAATCAATAAACCTTCTAAAAAGTGCAGGAGACAAAAAAACCTCCACCAAATCAGTATTTGGTGGGACCACCCTTTGACTTTAAAACAGCATCAGTTTTCTTATGCAAACTTGCATGCAGTTTAAGGTAGAGGTTGGTAGGTTCTTCCAAACATTTTGAGGAACTGGCCACAGTTCTTCTACAGACTTTGACTGTCTCTGCATGTCCTCCCAGACTGACTTTGATCATGTTGAGATCAGGGCTCTGGGGGGACCATACCATCTGTTGCAAGATTCCTTCTTTTTGCTCAAGATAGTTGTGTATGACTGAGATTGGGTGTTTGAGGTCATTCTCAGGCTGCAGAATGAATTTGGGACCAACCAGAAACCTCCCTGATGGTAGATAAGAATCTACCTGTACTTCTCAACAGACATTGAAGTTGCATGCCTATAACTTTTGCACAGTACTGTACATACAGTACATTACAGTACCTCCATATTGTTGTATCCTCAGTTCGTATCCTAAAGCTTGTAAGGGATATGTTCATACTTGTGCTGGCTGTGCTTTGCTGCAATACTCCCAAGTTTTTCCAAAGATTACATTTTTCAAGAGAATCCACTTTTCTCATAACATGTGCACAGTAAGAAAACATTGTTCTCATAATTTTGGCTTCCAGTAACAGTTCTAGCAGCTTGATTTGCTCCAAGATCCATCTGTTTTCTTGGTCATTCATATTATCCTATAAAATCGTGTGTAGTACCACCATTTAAAAGGAGTCTATGTAATTCTTACTCTGCCTCTTCACTTTTCAATTTTAGAAGCACATGTAGTAGCAATGTAGAAAATATCAGTCCTTGTAAATGTATAATAATATTTATTCTTATGATTACTGTATGTTGTCACGTTTGAGAATATTTCATTGCAGCTCTGCCAAGTGCTATTGTTGACTGCTAGATTCCAACAGACCAAATTTGTCTACTACTTGCACTACATCTTTGCCATCAACACTAAATTTTGTGCTGTTCCACTAAGGTTTTCACCAGATTTAACCGTAATCACATTTATTCCTTTCACTATGACTCTAAAAAGAATTTTGAGGTCTTCTTCATCCTCTGTTGTTAGTGTAGTATTTTTTGGTTTATTGAAGGCTATATTCTTTTTATCAAACTGTATCTATTTCTTCTTCTAGTCGACTACCTCTTACCAGGGCTTCAGCACACAAGTTCAACATTCGAGGAGAAACTGTGCAACTTTGACATACTCCTTTGCAAACTAGAAACCATTTTCTATAATGGTCTCTTGTCCAAAGTGTACATATTCATCATCGCGATGATCCAATTTGCCAACACATCCATTGTCTGAGTACATTCCATGTTTTAATTCAGTTAGAACAAATTTTTTGTTGTATAAAACACATGGTAATGTCTGGTTTTTCCAATATCAATTACACAGCAGCACAATTGTCTTACTGTGTATATCAGTCTGCTCTCTTTCCATGCCTCCACTTTATGTTGAATGACCTTGAGCATAACTTTACCGGAATGTGAAACTAAACTGCAGTAGTTTACAGATTCCGTTGCACATAATTCATTTGGAATTGATTGCAGAGCAAACTTTTCCAGCCTGTTGGTCACTGTGTGAAGTTCCAGATTTGTTTGCATTATTTGGGTAGCACCTTAACTGGTTCTTCCTGTTAATAACAAAACTTCTGTGGTGAACCCATGTGTTCCAGTGGCTTTTCTTCTTGGCAATGACTTCAGACGCAGGGATCGTTCATCAGTCTGTGTTTGGCTGTATACTGAGTTAATGCAGACTGGTCTGTATTAGTCAAACTGTATTCACAGAAATGGCTCCCTCATTCTGTCCCATGGTGCAAAATGCTTTTCTCAGTAGAGAGAATTTTTTTATCTTGTCAGTTTGTTTATTGGAAGTGTTCTTCTCAAGTAAACTGCTGTCGAAGAATAACACTTTCACAACACATTCGAGTTTAGTTGTTCCTTTTCTTGGTATTATTTTACATTTAGCTGATGCCTTTGTCCAAGGTGATTCAGGAGGGTAGATACCCTACACTAAGCTAGTCTCACACAACAGCAATATGACACGGTCACTATCACTATCGCCTGAAATGCATCTTTGAACTGTTTGATGAAATGAAAGGACCTGAATGAAACCCACATTTGTCATGAATCCTGATGACTGTATCACAGGAAACCACCAGAGGTCCTCCTCTCTCACACTTCAGCTACTGTGCTGTACCTCTCTGCACACCTGCCCGCTAACATGTAACCAGGGTTATCTTTACAATAAAGGCAGCAGATAGAGCCCTGTGTAGAGTCTATTTCTTAGCCAGTACCAGCAAGGTTCCTGAGATCTATGCTTGTTGTGATTATCCCAGTTTCCATGCAACTCAGACCTCGCTTACAGTATATGTTCCTCATCTGAAGATTTGTCTCCCCATGAAGACACTTTTGGATACTGTAAATAAACACTGTACCTGGATTCATTTTGCGTCCATTTGTGAGTGTCATTATAACATTATACATGCCAGCTATCCCATCCTAGTATTTCTTCCTATAAAGGGCTTGTTCTGTATCCAAAACACTGAGCAGACCCTAGAGATCCTCTCCTTAATGTCATTTTAAATCCTATTGCAGTGCTCTGTGCGTACAGGGACCTCATGGGAAAAATACAAGCCAACACACGCTTCAGCTGGTAGCTGCATTCTGCACCAGCTCACTTCTCCTGTCAACCTCTTCAGCAGCCTCAGAATTGCTCCACTTTTCTTTTTTCCTCATCTTCATCTCTCATGGGTTCTTGTGAACTACAAACACAACATCAGTGCTCCAGGGTCTCCACTCTCAAAGTCCAACGCTTCATCCAAGTCCAGGTTTTTGCATAACTAACAATATGTTTTAACCTTGTCAGAGTACAATGTGGCATAACTTGATGATTCTTTCCCAGGAGGGGCCCTGCTGTTTTACCTTTTGCCGGAATGTACAATGTTAAATACTCAAGTATAAATCCTCGCCTACGTAAAAAGGGTAGATTTTTGCCTTAGGTAACAGTGCTGGACAAAGAAGGAAAAAGAAAAATCACTCAATAAAAACTACAGTCATAACCCATTTCAGACTCTCAAAATAACATCTCAGACTCCTCAGGATATTTAATTTCTTTCTTTATTAATTTATGTAAATGATTTGAGCTGGTGTACAGGGTAAATTGTCTATACATATATATTTTCTTTTTCCCCTCTCTATACCAATAAAAATAAAAAATTAAACAGGCTTAATACCTGTAAAGCCTCTGTATTTTTCCCAGTTGCAGGTATTTTCCATAATTCAATAATCTTTTGGTAACTAGATGCTAAAAGTACATCCATAACATAAATCTAGTCCCAGATAGCATGTAACAGTGCATAGCATTCTAATTAAATATATATTCAATATAATCATTTGTATATTTATGTTAAAAACATTTTTCTGTGCATGTGCGAAGTTGCATTCCTTAGTAGAGTAATATGCTATTGCGTTAATAATGTCATCAGTCCATTCTAAAGGAGTATAGGTGATCTCTAGGTTCTGCAAGGTAATTTTTTGCATGAAGTTCATATTTTCATTATTTTTTTGTTATATAATTTGAGATCCCCCAGCTGCTCCACCACCCCTGACTATGTGGGAGCCTGCGAGCTTCATGAATGGATCTAGACACCACCAACAATTATCCTCCCTCCACCCCTCGGACCTTTGCCCTCCCTGCCTATGTAGCCTGCACCTCTGCGCTCTAAAAAAATTGTTTAAATTGTTAAAATAAATGTTAAAAAAGATGATTACAGGGGCCAAAAGTACCAGCTCAGTGAGGAACACCAAAGCAACCATCAACCATCTGCTGTCGTGGTTTCTACCTCAGGGGGTGAAACTGATGCTGCATTCACGCTTTTGGGATGTTTGTGATACGTTTGGAAGCAGGTCGAAGTCTCTTTTTGTCTGCGCAGAACTTTCTCAGCAGAGCTGTTACCAGAGCGTTGCACAAACAGAAATAAATGGTAATAAATGATGTGTGTATATGTAGACCAGGTTAGGTAGTGGAGCTCAGAGAAACACACATTTCACAGCTGATGTTGTCCAGTGCTTTACAAAAGCTCTTCACTTTCCAGTCGATGTACAAGTAGTGTAAGTCTTCAGTAAGTCATCATGTACATATGGTGATTTAACTTTTAAAGTATTTCAAGTTACATAATCAGTTACATAATCGGCGTGAGTGGTTAGTCTTGCAGTGTTTTTTGCAATACACTTTGAAACAGTAGATCTGTGGGAGAGTTATTATTACATGGCTGTTGTCGGGTAGCTGCCAGGGAATGTACAGTCCCTCAGACTCCTCAGCTACACTGTGTGCTGCCACTGACTACAGTCCTATAGATGTTTGCATTAGAGCTCCAACCATGTGCTTTCGCACCTATTCCTGGGTAAATGTAAGAAATCATTCCTGCCTCCAACGAAACAGAAAGATATAAAAGTGCATGACAATTAAACCGTTTTTCACTATTAAACAGCTGGCTGATTAAACTTTAAAAATAAGCCTTGTTTTGTGGGGACGTGGCCACAAAATATAGTTTTTAGAGTTTTCCTGTCCATGTGGGGACATTTAATGTCCCCTCAAGCTGTAGGAAAACAAATACACACCGACACACCCTTCAGCACTTCTTTTTCTGTAAATTTGGAACTGCACTCTGCAGCCCATGATGCGACAGTTCAAATGTTGTTTTCTTAATGTTTATTGTGTAAATGCAGGTTTTAATGATTTTGTAAATTTCTCAGCTCATATGATACTAACTTTGGTTTTTTTGAGCGATCGGTTTCTGTGCTCCTCTACCTGGTGTGCATACACATCTGTGGGGACTCAGTCACTTTGGGTAAAGGTGATCGAAACAAGAAAATAACAAATCTGGCTAAGCAAAAATAATCACATTAAGTGAAAAACTCAAGGAGGATGCTGAACATACAAAGTGGACACAGTGCATCAGAACAAATGTCATTCTTCTCTGTACATCACCGATACTCTTTTAAAGGTTAAATTAAACAAAATTAAACTTGGAAAAGCAAATTTAAATGTATTATCGAATTAGGGACATTTAACAGATTTGAAAGGGGTGAATTTAAACTAAATGTGTTCAGGACTTCTGTTTCTGTCTTGGTGGGCAAAAGGAACTATACGGACGCACCTTCAGTGAGTGTAAAGTCTCTGAAAGGATCGCAAAGGCCTGAACGAACAAGGCCTAACAAATAAACTCAAAGTATGTATGGGAGTCCTCTGGTTATCCACCCCGTTCATAGACAGACATAGTCACACACAAATGCATCTCTACACTCTGCTTCATCCAGCCCCTGTATTATTGCTGTAGGAACCAAAGTGCTGACCTTGCACAAATGACCAGTTAGAAGACAAAAGAGGAGAAAAGGAGGAAAATGGAGGCAGGACAAAGGGTATGGGGGGTATGAATAAGTCTGGAAATTTAAAGTCAGCCATTTGCGAGGTCTCTGATAGCTGCTTGTTTTGATAGTAGCCTGCTAGGATGAAATGGCTTATGGGCCTTAATATAGAGGGTGGAGGGGATTCACAGTTATGGGGTCAATATTACAGTCTGTTATCACAGTGCTTGATGGCCATCTGTCACTACTGTGCTCCTGAGAGCAAATAAGGGAGAGTGGTTGAATGAAATTAAATACAGAGGACCCCCCCCCCCCCCTTCCATCTCTGCTCCATAGTCAAGGTGATCAAGCTAAACCTCTCATCCAGGGAAGGAAGCACACCCTCCCACCTTATTCCCAAACCGTGGTGAACACTGGGTGCTCAAAACCATCCAGGGCTTTTGATGCACATGGGTGGAGCATTGTCACTGAGGATGAAGGGGGCCAGATTCAGCTTTGGAAGACAGGGAGGCTACAGCTGTGCTGCTGGGGTGAAGCGGCAGGATTCACCTGCACATTGGAAGCACGTGGGATCACAGAGCTGTGCAGATGGGAGAGGAGGGAGAGCCGCCAGAGGCAGAGTCCTCTACTGCGCAACTGGCAGAGGGGGTGGCTCCATCTGCAAGGGGGTGGAGAAGTCAAGCCAAAGGACTGTGCAAACAGGGGCAAAGTGTCCCACCGCACGACAGGTGGGACTGCAGAGGGGGGTCAGCTATACTCCCCTCTAGCAAGGTTCTCTAGACATTAACACACACACACACACACACACACACACACACACACACGCACGCACGCACGCACACAGGCAGCAAAGGCAGGAACGTGGGGCAGGTGGCGTACAACGCTTTGTCAATCTTCCCTTGAAATCGTGAGACTCGGTTAATATCCGTAAGACCAAATAATGGCATATAACAGTAACAACTCCAAGAAAAAAAATGTACACATACACAAAAACTGACCTACAGAAGCACAGGCAGGACAACAAAAATGATTTTTTCTCCCTTATACTGACAATGAGCAGTCTCACGATATAGTTATATACTTTAACCAAACAAGAAAATCAGAAAATAGTAGTAACGTATCAAGCCAGCAGCATCAACACATGGGGTAGTTTTCAAACATAAACACGCGCATACACACACACACACACACACACACACACACACACACACACTCATATAGCAGTTAGTGCATATATTATGTACAATGACCAAATCTGTGGGTCAATGTGTGCCAGAGGTACAATACTGGACATGATAGGGTTGGAAATTGCCAGTGTTATTCCATGTCAGAAGGGTCTAACTCGGGTCAAAGGGTTGGTAAGATTCAAGTCTTGGTTTTTCTTTTGTAAAACGGTCCATAAATTATTTTACCCCTCTGCTTCAAACCCTACAGCTCGTCACTATTCTGGTATGGATGTGCCCCCCCTCCTTCTCCCACCCCCCCCTCCCAAAATAACCCTCCAGTCAGTATATAAGACATGCCATGCGGCCGTCAGTCATGCTCATACAGATAACAGGAAGCACATTTTTGTTGCTTTTTTCATTGGTTTGTCTGTTTTATATGAAATCATGCCGCTAGCCTATGTAATTGTTTTGTTTTTTTTTTGTAAAAAGGTAAGAAAACTATGGTTAAATCCATGTCGCATATATTCATCTTTGACATCATCATTGTTATCCTGCTGCTGAGCTATTTTCTCAAATTGATCGTCTCTGCTTCAGTTGGTGCTCAGATTCGGCCGCTCTGTCCTCTCCTTTGATTCCGCGTCGCTGCCTGTCATGTGTCTATGAAGGGAGGTCTCGGATTGGGAGTCTGGTCCTGGAGGGACACGAAAGAGACGAGAACTTTTAGGAGGACAGACAGGGGTGACATCTGCATGGTCAGCAAGTGGATCTAAATTTAACCGTTATGTAAGATCTAATTAAGGATTGTTTCATAAACACACACAGTACTTTGCAAATGTGTCAATTCAGCGGCTTTTTTACACAGCAAAATGTGAAACTTCAAATCGATCTGAGTGCTGAAAAACAAATCGTACCCATGCACTCACAGTAATAATTCCAAGTATGAGAAAAACAGCATTACTGTCAGTGTGTTGTTGTTTGTTTTTATGTTTTTTTGGTCATGTTTGTTACTCATGCAAAAGCATGCAGGCAAGTGTCTTCCTCTGTAGAAGCGCCAAATGGCTGAATTCATACACAAAGTGATGAAGGGAGGGCATTTTAATCTGTGTGTGTGTGTGTGTGTGTGTGAGAATATACTCAGGCGCAAGCGCGACAAAAAGCAAGTCAGCTGATGTAGGGGGTATATTTAGCCGCAGCCAGATGCTCTGACGTGTCTTGTCTTACAGATGCCCTTGGCTACTGTTGCTGGATAAAAACAGTCTTTGCTTCACTGAGGTCCAGCAGGGGACGCCATTTCTCTGCCTCAATTCCAGCGTGTGACATCCAGAGTAACTTGTAGCAGCTCAAGCGTCTGCTCACGCATTTTTTGCACAGCACAGGTCCGCAGGTCCTCGGCTGTCTGCATGTACGCATACGTACGTTCCGGCAGTCACGCTCCAGCATCAAACGTGTTGTCGTCACAATATGGGATCGCAAGGATACTTTCGGCGGAGTTCGATGAAAAGAGAGCGCCGTTTAAGGTTCGTTCCACTATAACAACTGATTGTGTTGCACGTAACCAGGAGTGTGGTTGGTCAGAGGGATTCAGGACAAGTTCCTGTGTATTGCTTGTGATCGCATTGCATCGTGATCACATAATGAAACAGAAAGCACGCATGCATACACAAACAAGCATGTGCGCTGGCAGGCGGACACTCGAGCAGAATGGCCACGCACAAAAATACATGAAACAGACACACTGGAAAGACCCACGCAGGCATGCACACACAAGCAGAAACTCAGAATGCTGTGATCAACTGAAAGTGGTCGTGCCCCGGGAGAAATCCTGAACGCACACAGCACTAGCTACCACTAACTGCTTGGCTTTTGCTACCCATCTGCGCATTCAGGTGTGAGTAAACAGGGCAAGTAAACTATGAAACTTATAAACCCAACAGTATGAGAAAGCAGGGTAGTGGGAAACGTTCTCCAGGTGCGAGTCATTTTATCACTCAGTCAGTTCATCGCTGGGTCCCATACCTGTAGGGAAGAGTCAGTGTGCCTCACTGCTTTACCCTCCGCAGACTGGCACGTTTCACTATCTGAGCACCTTTCTTCACATCCACAACATCGGGCTACGGCAGAGGTGGCCAGCACAGAGGGCAAAACAATCGTGGCCGGAGAAGAGGGAGACAGGAGGAGGTGATGGAGGGAGAGGAAGGATCAGAACAAAAGACGGGAGTGACCATAGATTAAAGGCAGGATTTGAGGACATGGTGGGTGAGCGAGAGGAAGAGAAGGATAGCCGGGGTGGGGCAGTGGGGTAGTGTGTGAAACAGGTCACAAGGACAGAACAGGTAGGACAGCCAAGTCAGGATAGAGGAGGAGAGGTAGGAGGTGAAAAGACAAAAAAAGAGCATCAGAAAAAATAGGAAAGACACAGAAAGCTCTGTTGGTTTAGTAGCACAGGAATGGTCAGTTACAAGGGGAACATTGGGAAGAAAGACAGTTCAGTGCATGGTCAAACATAAATATATATATTAGGCAGCGGTTGAACAGAATGCCATCACCCATTCAAAGGAAATGGAGATTTCAGAAGAGGCAGTCATTATTTATTTAGGAACACATATGTCCCATGAAGTATGTATTTCTGTCAAGTAAACACACAACAAACGGGTGCAGATACTTGCAGGCGACCAAATACATTCTGAAAGACATCCCTGATGTTGGAGACTGACCAGCATCATCGATAACGTTACAGTTCACAGACCGCGGGTTGCTTGGTTACTCGGAGCAGGGATCACAGTGAGCGGAGGGTGTGAGATGTGAAATGGAGGCAGGACAATGAAGGGGCATGACAGGATAAAAGGGGGGGACCATGGCACAGCGGGGTCCATCGTAACTACAGTCATAAACACGCTTCTAACCCTTGTGCTGTGTTAGCAACAGTATCCTATTTCTCTATATTTTTTTCCTATTTCATTCTGCTTTTATATGATCATGCCCAGGGTTCAGCAGAAAGAGCCAAAGTCACCCAGAGAAGCAGAACTCACTGCAGCCAAGTCTAGCGCTGCCCAATGCGACAGAGCCTTGAGCAGTTAAATCCTCAGATGCAAAGCCTCATTCAGCATCCTTCGCCTCCACCAACACAGCCAGACAGAAAGTGCTTTTGTAGTTTAGAACGCAGCCTTGTTTGTTTCAGTATCTTGCCATCTGTATTCAGAAAACCAGCTCATATTAGTACACTGAACGCTACGATGAGGGTGCCCAAAACCCATTGTGCTCCATCTGGTGTCAGTCCAAACTGGCTCACACTGTAGCAGCTCAGCACATCCTGGCATGCGTCGGCAACACAGCAACCCTGTTTGGTCCCAGGGCAGGCCGGCCAATGGCGTGGTTGCCCTACCACCCCAGCCCACCTTGCTGCCATCTCGGCCCAGGACGGCGTAGTTCATGAACTGCTCAGTGTCGGCTTCCAGCTCATCAGGCTCCTGCGTCAAGCCATCCACGCTCACCGGCTGACCACCCTCCTCGCCAGGGCCCTTGCCCCTCCGCACCACCTTCCGCACAATCTGCCACACGATAGGAAGGAGATATGGCCGTTAACAGTACTATCACTGCGATGTCTTCAGAGATGCTGTCATCCAAAATAACTCGTGCACCTTACAGTTTAGAGCGTGGGATGTTTACTGCAAAATGTTGGTTAAATGTGATGATCTTGGGTGCAAGATTTATTTTTCAGATATTACCCCGGTTCCACTAGGTTGCTTCCTGCCTTCGTGCAAGGAAGGGCTTTCAACAGCTGAATGGGCCTTGGTGTTTTTTGTATCACCTTGGGAGGACTGGATGCACCATCTGTGCTGCTCAGTTTCAAAACTGTGTTGCTAGTTTGTTAAACAGTATATTTTTCCGAAGTTCCAACCCTGGCCATGCAGGCTTCCTTGACACCTGACACTCCCTTGTCATTATGACTATGGGTATGATAATGGCCATGGAGATGTCGGCGATGATGATCATTATGATTTCTTGTTACTATTACTACATTACATAACCTCTGCCCTTGTCACGGTGAAGTCATACTGTTGCAATTCATGTACACATAGTAAAGGCTCTGTCTCAGGTGCCTTGCAGCGGAAGACAGTTTAACTAATGTGTACACACATATCCCAACATCTACCTCTTGAGATGGAACACTTCCATGCACTGTATAGACCTTGATCATAAGAAGCCCTTGGGTTTACTGCCTGAATGAGCACCTCGGCTTAGTCTACTGTCTGCATGATAGTTTTTTTGCCTGTCGGACCCTTTGGGAACCTTATATTTCCACTTTTAACACTCCAGTCAAGTTTTAAGTGTGTGCCACACAGTGTGTTAAGGGTAGTGTCAGTGTGCCTGAGGGGGGGATCAGTGTGCAGAAGGTAGGGCCGGTGTTCTGAGAGTGGGACTACAGTGACATTGGTGGGACCAATATGTCAAGAGTGGGTGTGATGTGCAGAAGGCAGGGCCAGTATGCAGAGGGGGGTGCGAGTATAATGAGAACAGGGCCATTGTGCTGAGTGTGGCTCTTGGTGAGTGGAGCTAACCTTCTTGGTGACAATGTTCCCGTGCTCATCGGTGAACTGCTCCTCACTCACGTGTTCCCCAGGGATATCCTCCAGCTCATCTCCCTGCAACACAATGTCAGACAGTGTCACTCAGAGCCCTGTACGGCACGCCGGAAGGACCAGTTCCGGGGGTCTGACCGTCACTTCGCTCGGCATCACACTGCCTGATGCCCCAGGGAATCCGTTGCACCTCACAACTCACGACAGCATTCTTACTGAGAGCCAACTGAGACATTGGGCGCATAGAAATACAAAGCGCCACACAACATTCACACCAATTTAGCTGACACGTTTCTACAAAGCAGGTCTGAATGCTAAGCTACTTACAGTGATTTACCCATTTATACAGCTGGGTTGTTTTTACTGAAGTAATTCAGGTTAAATACCCAACTCAAGGGTACAATCGTGAGAAATGGGACTCAAACATAGGACCTTTGAAGGTAAAGGTGGACTGGCTAACCGTTACACCATCTGCTGCCCCAAGCACTATACTTGGTGTGGTTCAGTGTTACTGCATTAATGTTACTTGCATGAATATTTGTTCCTTTGAAACTAAAACAATGCAGTTGATGCTGACGGCTGGTCAGATTTTGTGGGAAGGCAGCTTTTGCATGGATGTTGGGTGCAGAATGTGGTGCTGGCAGTTGTGAGAGGTGGGGCACAGAGCACCAGGAGTTGGAGAAGGTTGTCAGGAATTCAGAGTACTTGAAAATAGCTCCTGGGAGAACTGGTCTCTGTCCCTCTCTCCCTTCACCTCTCTATCCCATCAGTTACTGCACTACCTGTCGATGCTGCAGTTTCTACTTGCACTACAGCCACGTATCTGCAGCGTGTCACAAAAATGTGAAAAATAGAGGAAATACCTAAGAAATGAGGGGAACGCAGTCCCGACAGGGGAGAAATGATGGTGGCATCTCCCTGAGAGATGTAGCGCGAGACATTTGGCATGTGTCTGATGGCCACAGTAGAAGGAAGAGAATCTATAAACATGGTGTTTGCTTTCCTTTACTGGATTTCAGAATTATTGCTCTTAAAGCCTTGTTTTTGCTTTTCTGTGCTTCTGTTGTTTAATCTTTAGTTTAATGGTTGCATTTGCCTGTCAAAGTAGGGTGGCGTATTGTGTACCGCATGTGAGCAGCACTGGTTTGTTTGCCAGCATAATAAATGTAGTGCAACTGAATAAGAATAGAAAGAGGAGGGGCAGACAACACCGATGGAGTGTTCCCCAAATAACAGCACCGATTAACAAACTGACGTGACTAAAACCATGATTTCACACCTGTTCCTAAAATCATTGAGATCAGTGCTATTGTATTTTTGAAGAATGAATCGTGTGTTATTAGCAACATTACTAGGGAGAGAAACAAAATCTGCTCCATCTACTAAATACCGGCCCACTAAAACAAGCTGTACCATTAGGGGGCTACAGAATGTAAGCAAAGGAGCAGCTCTGGGAGGGGAGGAGGGGACGCAAGAATTTGTTGGGGGATTTTCTATCCTCAACTGTCCAACTTGCAGCAGCACCTGACAAGCCGAACCCCGGGCCTGTTGGCTGCAATGAAGGACGTGGACATTTAGGAGGTTTCAATAAATAAGGTGGAACACAAGGGCACAGTGGATTACCGTCCAGCTTTGTTTTCGGAGCGCCCATAAATAGGAACTACTTTGGATTTGACCCAGTCGGCTACTGCGAGAGCCACAGTGTGGTCTGCGGCCACAGCGCCAGCGCCAGGAACTCTCCACACCAAAGAATGAATGGATGAGATGTGTGGCTCTCAGGGCTAAAATAGAAAAAAGGGTCTGTAATGACAATCATTGCAAATGTGTTCCTGGTGACCAGTGAAAAAGGAAACTTTAGGAACTGAGAATGTTCTACACCACCAGCCTGGATCCATGCACATCTCTAATACAGATACAGAATAATCCAACTATATATTTGTAACATTAATTAAAAAATACAACTCGCAATAGCACAAGTCTATATGCCTATATTATGTTTATTCAGCTGACCCTTTTATGTAATAATATGTTTAGTTCATTACACTGATTTACCCATTTATGCATGTTGGTCATTTTTACCCCAGCATTTCAGGATCAGATGCTTGATCAAGGGGACAACAAGAGAAGGTGGGATTCAGACATGAAGTCAGCAACTTTAACCATGATGCCACCTGCTGTCCCCTTTAAAAGCCAGTACTTAACCAACATGTTTGGAAACCTGTTTTTTGAGCACACAATGGGTATAAAGATGGTAGAAGTTCACAGTCAGCAACAAAACACAACAGACGTACCTTTTCAACTATAACCTAAGTCTGAAATGGGAGCACAACCCAAATGACTACTGTGTGGTGAAGAATGTGGCAGCTGTAACAGTCACAAACTGGCCACGCATGCGTTTCTGTAGCCTGCATGACCCCAGAGGAGAGCTGGTTATCACATTTCTCCTTTTTTAAAAATATACTGGCTTAGAAGAGGTTATGTGCACAGTTCGGAGAAAAAGAAGAGCTCCTGTGTATTTCTTGTGCTGCTGTTTGCCTGTAGCCAAAACAGTCTCAATGTCACAATCCCACCTGACTGCTGTCACCGCTGTTTATGTGCTCGACTCCTCCAGAGCACTGCACTTCATGATCCTGATAATAAATGATAATAATAATACATTTTTTTCCAATAAATCTCCCTGAGGCTCCACAGGCTGGCTTGAAGTTTCACAGAACAGTTTCTCCCTCTTATTCCTCCCTGTTCCTTATCGCTCTCTCCTTGCCCTGCCTGCCAGTACCTTCAGGATGACTCTGCGGCGGACCACCCGGGTTGTGATGTTCTCCTCCTCGTCTGCAGTACCATCCAACTCTCCGAGCTCTCGGTCTAACTGCATGTGCAGCCACATGAGGACAGAGCGCACAGATCCGCTGAAAATGTGCAGCACATTCTGGCAGCTGATGACCAGGAAGGCCAGCAGCACCAGGCTGAAGAAGAGCTCTGTCACCAGGGCCCACATGGCTCCAGGGGGCTGGGGACTGGCACCGTCACCCTTGCTTTCCGCAGGTTCCTGACCTCGGTCCTGCTCCCTCGCTGCCTCCTCTCCTTTATTGTCTGGATGTCACAAGCGAAAGACAAGCACTTGTCCACTTGGCCCTGCACCTCCCTACCTCTGCCTGTCACCCATTCCCTTCTCTCCACGCTCATCTGGGGGGCTGATCTAACCTTGCAGCTCTGTTTCCTCTTTCCCTGCCCTTCCAAAAAAAACTCATCACCCGCCTCCCCCTTTCCCTCTAGTCCCCTCACCCTAGGGTATGGGGTGTGTAGACTTTAAATACCTCAACTGTAGGGCACAAGTGTGTGTGTGTGTTCTTCAGTTCTTCTCTTTCTCTAATCTAGCTGGGCTCTTTTTCTGGAAACTGTACTCCTGCTCCATTGTTTGTCTCTCACTTTTTAAAGATTTTTTTAAGGTTTTAAGCAGCACATTTTAATATGTGTCTGATTTACTCTGAACAGCAGAAATACAATTCATCCTGTAAGGGTGCAAGGTGTCCTTATTGTGTGCTATGTGTTATTATTAAAAGTTTAATGCAAGTAAATTGCTTTAAATATGAAATGAAAAGATTTTTTCAACAATTTGTGTTCCACTTTGCTAATCATTTATCTTTTTACATTCTGCAAACTGGGAACTATATAAAATAATAATATTATTATGCACCGAACTGTGTGGTTATTCCAACACCTAGCACCTGAGGTCCAGTGATGTGCAGGTAAACTGTAAACATTTGAAGTGACAAATGAGCTACGAAAGACTTAAAGTAATACAACATATAAAGTCTCTTGGTGCTGATTCAGAGTAACTCAGCGATGCGTAGACTGCTGTGCAGGAGTCAACACCAAAACCAGCCCGTGCTGGCCCTCAAGGACCGGGACTAATTCTCTTGGGCTGCAGCTATATTTTGGTTTTGTGGTGATGCTTGGATGGTGCAAAACACTGCAAGAACACGCAGACGCAGCCGTACAGTCACATACAGACACTGACGGTAAATCAGACTCCAGCCGCTGCCCTTTGGATGAGCCAGTAAAATTCCTGAGTCTTCCTCACACAGCTGTAAGTCCAGCACTTGTCCTTCTCATATACATTCCTCAGCAGACAGCTGCTGTGGACAGACTCAGTGTGTCCCTGCTGTAACCAAAGATCAAACGCCTTTTCAGTCAGCGGCCCTGTGGTCTGCCTGACCTCTGCTGACAGCGCTGGCTCTGGGCCATTATGACTTAAGGGGTCACAACTTCAGACTTTTGGCAGAAGTGATTAGTTTTGATCAGGACACATCCGTACATTTGGAGAGAATGATGTGGCCAATAAGTGATATTGGATCAGGCGCTTATAGGCTAAACCCATATGCACAAACCCGGCACCCGCTCAGGCTCCCGTGTCGTTTCTCATTTCTAAGCATGGCAGGGAGTGTTGGGAACCACCCCCTTTGCAATGAGCTAAAGCTTTGCCAACACGCTAAGAACAGAACCACACAGCCACGACCATCAGGGTGGTGGGAACGATGGGATGGAGGAGGGCTATATTTGGCTTATCAGCCTGTGCTTCTGCCCTTCTTAGGCTCTGCCTGCCTTGGGAAAAGGAAGCGTGTGTGTGTGTGTGTGTGTGTGTGTGTGTGTGTGTGTGTGCGTGCGTGTGCGCGCACATGTGCAGTGACCATTCTGTTTCAGACACACTGACTAATCAATACTAGCAAACTACATTTTTCATTTTTTTACAGTCAAAATAAATAAAACCATAATAATAATAATAAAAATAATAATAATAATAATAATAACATATTCAACTGTTTTCAGCTGTGAAAAAGAAAGGATTAGTGACAGTGAGACAAAAAGGCTCTAATAAGCAGTATTTTTTAACGGTCAGTTTAAATATTCATTATGGGTATCTTTATATCTATAAAGCTCAGTCTCTGTTTACCTGTTTGTTCTTTATGCACAAGTTTGTTTGTCGAGCCACAAATTTGAAATTTGGCAGATAGGTATGTTTCATCTGAAGTGGGGTTTTTCTATAGTCAAGTTCATTAAATTCCAAAAAAGGCTGCTTACTATGTTAAAACTTTAAAATTTGGCCTCTGAAAAGCCTTAGAAGCAGGAATTGTCCTGTCACACACAGCATGTAGTAGCATATGGATTATCTTACTCTACACACACACACACACACACACACACACACACACACACACACAGTTTGGTGATATACCATTTGTTATCACTGGGTGTGTATGAAACCAGGCTCTGCGTGTTTGATTGTAGGAGTCGGGACCTGCCATATGTGAGCAAATGAAAATGTAAAAATCAAAAAGAAAGTATAAATGACAGACACACGGTGCTGCATGCATTAGTGACATTAGGGTAATGAAGTTTGGTGATATATGTTGTATTTTTTCCTACAACTGGTGCGCACGTCACTCTCCGTGGTACACACAGTAAAGAGTTAGGAGATATTTAATGGGTTATTACTTTTTACCTCTCCATCTTTCTCCATCTTTTTCACCCAGGCAGCGCTGGGTAACTCAGCTAGCTCTGGTAACAACAGAGAAATCAGGGGAAAATGGGAGGTTTTGATTTGGGTTGTGGGCACCGTGGAGCCCCCTGCTGACACTGACCTGCCCACTCAGTCTCGCTTCCTCCCAGGCCCTCAGTTCGGGTGCCCGGTGGGAGAAGCCTAGCCCCTTCTCAAAGGGCTGTGTGCTGCGAAAGTGCCCGTGCAGAATCTCTGAGTGCCCCAGGTCCCGCACGGGCTGCAACAGAGACTCCTGGGAGACGTGGGACAGGCCAGGGTCTCCGCCCACCCCGACGCGCACCGATGACATTGCCACCTCTGCCTGCCTCAGCCTGGACCCTGCTGCACCCCCAGCCCAGTTCTGAGTCGAGTCCAGGGCCGAGGGCCAGTCCGGGGCCGGCTGCTCCTGCAGGTACGACAGGAAGGAGCTGCCGCTAGACCTGCAGGTGAGACACAGGTGGAGTCAGAGGCAGGGACCAAAAGCAGGAACAGTGGGCATTTTGCTGGTTTTAAATGACAAATCTTGAGAAAAATTGTTTGTAAACACTTCTTGTTCCTTTGATTGTATGCTCTGACCTTTTGTGTGAGTCATGGTTATTAAATTATGGACATGTGGTAGGAATATCGTGTCTCTACATGAGCGGGGTGTGTCCCACCTGTCTCCATTTCGCTCAGTGACCCGGGTGAGTCCAGGGGATTCGCTCAGGCGGGCGTACACCCGCTGTTGTCCTGCAACGAGAGAGAGCCCGTCCTCTGAACTCGGCCTTTCACCTCCTCCTCCTTCTCCTCCTACTATTCCGGCTCCAGCTGTCATGCTGCTGCCTGCCGCCGCCTCCGACCTCCTGACCTCCGACCTCTGACCTCCGTCCAGCCCGTTGTGGTTGAACCCGATGCTGCTGTGCTCCGAGTCTCCCCCTGGCTCTGTGTCGTCCTCCACCAGCTCCATGGAGCCACTGAGCCCTCCCCCTCCGCTGGCCCCACTGCTAGGCCGGCCCAGGGTCCCGTATTGCAGTGACGGTGCCCCCTCCAGGTCGTCGGCATTGCTCCACTCCAGCGAAAGTGAGGAGTCCTCAACGGCCACCAGGGAGGGGCTAGCCCCTGAGGGCCACACCTGCACCTCAGACATCTCCATGAGCGTGTCCTCCTCGGTGGTGGCAATGGGCGCGCACTCCATGCTGGACACCTCCTGCCAGTAGGGCTCCCCCCCAACCGGGGAGGGGAGGCTGCACTGCATGGAGGAAGGAGAGAGCAGCTCCTCCTGTGCCAGACCGTAACCTGGAGCGAGACAGAGAGAGGCACACTGACACGGGCCCCCCCTTGTCTCCAGCGGACCCCCACACCATCACCCTCTGGCTTCTATGCCCCGGAGGGGTCACGAGCCAGAAGCAGGGGAAGAGGTGGGGGAAGTGGATGCCCAGAGGACAGGGAGAGTATTGCAGTTTGGGGTGAGATGCGAGGGGTGTGCCAGGGGTGCAGGCCAGGGACACTTGTTTTTGGGTTGGTCTCATAAGCCATGTCATACAGAACCGGTAGTACAGGCAAACATACAGCAAGATACTGAGAAAGGCAAACAGGGTCTGACCCAGATGTATAGACTGGGGGGAGCGAATCTCCTGGCATCTACCTGTAGGGGGAGGAATAGAAGTTACAGCATCTAGAGTGAGGAGGGGGCTTCTCCACCTACAAGGGCCAGGCACTGTGCAGGCAAGTCAGACCTCAAGGAAATGCACCAGCATAGTCAGGCTGGCAGGCAGACATGCAGATAACCTGGGTGCACGCGCACGCACGCACACACACACACACACACACACACACACACACACACACATACAAGTTTCCAATTACATACCGCACAAATATACAAGAGGTATCAAATATACACACATAAAAGTAGATCGAGACACATATACCCAGACTTGAGTTTGTAGCTAAAAATATACTTTCAACACAGACAAAAACCATGGATGTCTGATAACAGAAAACGATCACAGTCGTGCTTGCACTCAAAAAAACACACTCCCGCTCTGCAGCCAGATAAAGTCTCAAACACAATCGCAAAAACACACGGCTCGCGGCAAGCAAAACGTCCCCAACTCTGCAGTTCTCTTTCACTTTCACCTTCACAGTGGAAACCCACTGCATATATAAAGAAAAACAGAACAAGTAAATGATTAAAACTAATGTGAAATCAATCAAGCAGTCGCAGAGAGACACAGTTTTATGGTCTTAGGGAATAAAAATTTGTTCTCTTTGGCATCAACTTTTGGCACCAGCTTTCAGCTGGACTCTCCCAACAAGAAAATAGATAGATAGATAGATAGATAGATAGATAGATAGATAGATAGATAGATAGACATTTTATTAATCCTATAGGAAATTGCAAAAGACTGTTCAAAGGACAACCTGGGACAAACAAGTAGGGATTTACACCCAAAAAAACCCACTCCAGATGCATGGGTCTAACCCCCCTGTGTCATGAAGCCTAATATCATGTTCTGACAGGGCAGAGGAACCCCTCTGTTGCTCTCTTTGGTGGCTGGAACCCTGAGTGTGTTTATGTATGTGTGTGAGCATGTGTATTTTCACACTGACCCCTGAAAAAAGTTGTTTTTAAAGATTTTTGAAAAAAAATGTCAGAAACTACATATGCTTGTCGGTTCTGTTAGGGAAGGGATAGGAGTGTTTATTTACTGAAAAGGAGGATTAATTTCAGTGCAGTAACAGGTGAACAAGGCTGTGTGTTACTGTGAACAGCTTCATTCAGGCCAGGTAAACCTTACCTTGTTCAATAACTCAACGTTGACTAACCGTGCAAAGTTTTACAGGCAAAATTTTGTTCATCCGAGGTGACTTGGAATCGAACTTTGGTTATGTTTTTTAAACAATGACCAGAGGTGAAGAACACGTGGCCATGTTAGAGGCAGTTTTTGGTGGATGTCTGTGAAAGACAGGAATGACGAAAGACTGACTGAACTGATGAGAGGTGAAAGAAAATGAGATGTAGGCAAATGAGGACAGAAATAAAACAGTGTGAAGAGGAGGATTTAGAGCCAGCTATGCACTGTACTTGTGTGTGTGTGTGTGTGTGTGTGTGTGTGTGTGTGTGTGTGAGAGGGACAGACGGTGTTGGTGCTGACTCTGCGATGGGTATCAGTGACATCTGCTTGGCATCTGAACATCGCTACCCTTTTGCCTCACACTGAAAGTGAACTTGTCTAAATGTGTCCTGCAGACCAGGCCAGGAACTATGGTAAAGTACAGTACCTGAGAGTCTTCAACATGGTGAGCAGGAATACGTGACCAGTGAAGCAACAGGCTTCCTAACATGACACCACCTTCATAGTATCTCCTTGTTACTAATATTAATAAAGTCACAGACTTTCTAAATCTTGCACATTGGGCTCAGATGGACTCCAGTGCATTAAACGTTTCTCAGTTGAACGTGGCGAACAGCTTGTCAGATTCAAAGGAATATCATGACATGTCAATATAAACCAAGAGCGGCTGATCGAAACCGAGGCTGAAGCGTGTCACCTGTAAAGGCAATTTTTTTGCAGGCTCCTGCTCACACTGTTCAAGTATATTTTTCCGTGTGTTTTTATACAAATCATTAGTACCGATGCATTAAACACATTACTAATACATGTGAAAGACATTTTCTGCAATAATCCTGTATTTTAATTTTCTTTACAGTGGAGAAGATAGTAAACTAAACATGGCAGGCTAGGCGGTCCTTGTCACTACACGGCAGCCAGCTGTGAGATGTGTGCAGTGTAGCCAGGTGGTCCTCAGCTCCTCGATGATGCTGTGTGCTACAGTCCTCCAGATGTAAACATTTTATACAGAGGTTGATTACTTTAGGAGCAGAGTTGTGACTCAGTAAATTTACGAGAGGCTCAGTAGCGTGACACAGCAATTTCACGTTAATTTGTAAAAAACAGAAAGGTGTGACTGTGGCTGCAGGACACAAATATGTGTGTTTTTTCAACCATATGCTTGCCTATTATAGATGTTTCTCTCTGTGTCTCTCAGTCTCTGGAGCAGAGCAATGATGATCATCCCTAGAACGCAGATGCTACAAACATTGTAGGACAGTCCCTCTGTGTTTGGAGATTTATCACAGTAGAACTGTCATTCATTGTGTGTGTGTGTGTGTGTGTGTGTGTGTGCGTGTGCGCAGAAAACAACTGAGGCTGTTTGTGGATGGCGGGTGTTTTGGGCACTGTGAGGGGGACGATGGTGCTGGAGGTCTGGTTCCATGGTGAGGACAGTGAAGCAATGGGGCAGGAAAACTGTGGAGACACCGAAAAAGCGACCTTCCACAGTAAAAACACAGGAACACATGGCTCACATCGAGAATCCTGCAAGAACGCACACGACAAATGCCAAAACACAACCAGCAGTGCACTGAAATACAAACACAGAGCAGCACACAGACACACACACAGACACACACACACACACACACACACACACACACACAGTGGCACTGAGGACACAGGATTTACTGCATGAGCACAGCACTGATAATAAACGTGGTAAAACAGATTATTGATGAGACATCTTTTAGAATTAGTTACAGACATGCCATGCACAGTCAGTCAGGTTGGACTGCTGACAAAGACACAGGCACGGTTCCCCACTCCATCCTTCACAAACGCCTTCCCTTTACCCCATTTCTTGGGCCACAAGCATGGGGACGAAGGGGGACATGGATAGGAGTGGGCTGCAGGCACATGCGCGTACGTAGCGGTCAAGACAGGAGAAGCTCGGCAGGCGTACGGAAATGAGAAGAGGAAAAGACTGGGGCCCGGCTAGACCCCCCATTGCAGAGCACAGGGTGTGGGGTGGAGGTTACGGACGGAGCAGTTAAAAAAAGGTGGATTAAAAAAAAAACACACGACTGGTTGGTAAAAGAAGGAAGATGAAACTAAGAGTCAGGGCCAAGAGTAAGTCAACATGGGGCTGACATGAGGTCAGAGGTCGGAGAGGAGAGGTGAGAGGAAGAAGAGGAGGGCGGCCAGGCTGCAGATGACATGTCCAGAGAAACAGAAAGACAAGGGACAGAGTCACAGGAACAGGTATGGGAAAAACTCCAGGTTACACGAGGGAAAAGGTCCTACTTCCTCCACCCAAATGCAGGGCAAGCATCGTACATCCAACCTTGCTGTATCTACTGGTATCTGGCCAAAAATAATCCCCAAGTGAAAGTATTTCCAGTACTGACTGGAAGAAATATGACTGTGTATTTAGCTAATGAAAAGTGGTACCTTTTTTTTTTTTTTTTGGAGGTGCGGTATGGAAACGATAAGTTTCAGAGCTGCCTGGTGGGACGCTTAGTTATTGGAAAATATTGTCATAGAAACGTTGCCATGTTTGCAGAATGAATCATGGGATGAATAATGAAGAGCAGGTCCAAGCAGCCAGGCCAGTGGCCTGCAGCAGGGTGCTCTCCATCTCGCAAAAGAGACACTTTGGAAAGCCAGACACTGTCATCCGCATCAGTGCTGCAGGGTGAATGAGAGATCTGTCGCGAGCGAATGTGCACTCAGTGTCCCTGTCAGGTCCTGATCCTCAATCTTGGACAGGAGCAGTTCCACTGTAAGAGGGCAAGAGTAAATGAGACGGGGAATATTCACACAAACACATCGATCAAACAAACGCGTCTTCCCCGTGCCACTGAGAGAAAGGACAGCTCTACACTTGCAGCTCCCTTACAGACGATGGACCAGGGTGGACTGGCCGCTTTAAGACGCTCTCTCCCCCACTTCAGTTGGTCGGTGGCAACAGTCACGTTGTTTCTCCACGGTACTCAAGCAGAAATGCAAGACCTCCAGTGATGAGATATTGATAAGCAGAGACAGAGAATATTTTAAACACTTTTCTAAACTTCAGTGCTTGGACATGCTGGTTATATGTTTTTCCATATTGAAAGTAAAATCACAAATTTTATTATTAATTCACGCTTTTTGCCAATATCCCTTTTTATAAGAGGCAAAAAATGAATCAGATCCTGACAGCATAAGGGCTACATCAAAATTAAGCACTTTTTCATTTAGCATTGGAAAAAATGCTGTACATATGTGCAGACTTTTGGGTTATACAGGTTTGAAACAGAATGTACGCTGTGTATGTATGAGTGATTTTCAGCGGTCCGGGAGAGGAAGGTATTGTCATAAATGAAGACAAAAGGTTTATGTACTGGTGGGAATGGTTTGTTTCCGTCTTTAATGTACAGCAGAGTAAATACGTAACATTTTTACTGTAAAATTGAAAAACGGTCATTTTCAAACTCATGACTATTGTAGCTTCATCATGGGAACAGCATTAGTATTTGAAAAAGGTGGTTTTAAAAAGCTTGCTGTTCTGGAGAAGAATTAAATGCATTCATCCATTTTGTCATGGCCAGCATTTTGCCTGCTGTCGTATTTATGTCAACTACAAAATCCTAATACGCCCTTCTCTTGTATAATGGGGTCCTGTACAATGAAGAACTGCTGCAACAGCTTATGAAAATGTTTACCATGTTTTCATACATTGAGCTTTTTATTTTATACCTTTCTGCCCAGTAACTGCTTGAGATACTTTATTCACTGCCTGCTTCTTTTTACACTCTTTAAAATAAATAAATATAAATATATACTAATATATTACCTGCATCCTACCTCCTCTTAACCAATCACATTGATTATAGTAAATATAACATAACTTAGACTGTAGCAAAATGTAAACAAATATGAACAGCTTTTATAATATTAATGCCCTTACAGTGCTGATTTAAAAATATAGTGGTGGCACATACAGTACTGTGCAAAAGTCTTAGGCACCTGTGGGAAAAATGCTATTGTCCCGCTCCCGGCTCCGGACTCCGCCCCTCCTGATTCCTGATCACCTGCACCTGCATCCTCTTAGGCACAACCCATTTAGATCGGCGCTTGCCGACAGACCAATGCGAAGTATTGCCCTGTGGTTCATGTGTGCGGACCGAGCAGTCATCTTCCCAGTCTTATTTGTTACCGACCTTTGCTTGTACTTGATCACCGATTTAGTCTCACCCTGTACTGTTTGTCTGCCTGCATCGAGTTGTTTACTGGACCCGAACCACGCCTGCTTTGTGACCACGACTTAGGAACGCCTCTTGCAATAAATGGAGTTCGTCGCATTTGTGCCTGCGCACGTCTGCTTATTCTCTTCAACGTGACAGCTATAAAGCGAAGATGGTTCCAAAAATAATGCCATGAATACTTATTTATCAACAAACCTTCTAAAAAGTGCAGTAGACAAAGAAACCTCAATCAGATCAATATTTGGTGGGACCACCATCTGTTGTAGGATTCCTTATTTTTGCTGAACATAGTTGTGTATGACTGAGATTGGGTGTTTGAGGTCATTCTCAGGCTGCAGAATGAATTTGGGACCAACCAGAAACCTACATGATTGTAGTTAAGAATCTACCTGTACTTCTAAACAGACATTGAAGTTGCATGCCTATAACTTTTGCACAGTACTGTAGGTGTCATGAAAAATATAATTTATTTTCATTAATTTTTTATTTTTGGTAACATAGTTTTCCATGAGGGGAACTAATTACATTTTTTCCCATAAGAAATATTGGCAAGTTGATTCCCTCACAGCAGAATTTAAGGGGTTCTGCCTGAAGGGGTCATTTCATGGGGAAGGAGTTTACTGTTTTAGGTGAGGGATGGGTGAATTCCAAAGACAATATGAGGCTTGTTGCTCCTGAGAACAGCCTGGACGTTGGTCAGAGTGAGACCATAACCTATGTTTACTTCAAAGACAGTGTGGCTGTAGCTGCTGAACACTTTGCTGAAGGTGTAAAATGAAACAGATGTGACATCAAATTCTACACGTGTCAAAAATCACCTCCTGCTGTGCAAGTAACAAAACAAGATTCCATCTATCATCAGACTGAAATGGTCTCAGTGCTGGAGACAAGTGAAAAGTATATAGATGTAAAGGTATTGGCTATTAAAATTAATTGTTTTAAATAAACATGTGCCTAGTAGTCATGAGTTAAAAATCTCATCCCTACTTGGGGGAAGAAATGCAAAAACTCACCATTTTTTGTTGGCTTTCATTAGTGTGATTTCACACAATAGCCACTCAGCTACCTAATAACTAGCAAAGAAACACCAGAACCAGCATCTAGAAGGAACATTGTTAGTGTTATGGTTGAACAGGGTCTAGATAAAACTAGATGTGATCTGGATCGGCTTTAGTTGATACTCTACAGTAATTCACCTGGGAGGGTCAGGATGACTGGGGAGGAAGAGGTTTAGGATCTTCGAGGAGAAGCTTGGAGTAAGAGGGAGGGTGTGCTTACATTCAGGGAGAGGGATTGTGTGCATCAGGGAAAGGGAATTTAGGAAGGAAAAGGGGGCACGTCAGCTGGTGTGGTGAGGGAATTTCATCCTTACCATTGGTCATGCCAGTAGGAAGAAGGTGGTCACGATCCGGGTGTCTGCGTCCCCCCACCTCACAGCTCCCAGGCCTGGGCTGTGGACCCTGGCCTTCGAGCATGTTGACAATATCAGTTCGGTCAATGCTTCTCAAGGCTGCATAAAGACTCTCCACTATGGCAGGAGGGGAAAAAGACAAGAAGGAAGAGAGGGGAAGATACAGAGTGGAAAACAACAGTTGACATACAGGACAGGCATCATGTAGTCACTTATAACGCAGTGTAACTTAGCCACAGAACATCATGAAACATGGAAATAAGAAGCGGAATGCAGAACAGAAGTGTAGTTTTCACCCACTTTTGGCCTTCTTGCCCTCCCGGGTGGCCCACAGGTTGAGCAAAGTTGAACTCTGCTCCAGCAGAGAATTGGGATTCTCCACACGGATCTTATTGATGTCGTCCACACTGAACTGCAGCTCCCGGGCCAACTCTGTACAGATGTAGTAAACCATGCCGAATTACCACTGCTAAAAGAATTCATTGCTTTGTGTATCCAGATTGTGGCAGTCAGTCTTTCTTTGGAGCAGTTTGGCATTTTAACTATCCACAAGATCACCTTATAATCACGGCTACGCAAACAAGTTCATCCGTGAATCTGTTTCAGATGAAGAATCTCCTTGAGTATTGCTCTGTTACCAAGAGCTTTATGAGGAATTGTGGCAGAACATAACATAATATCCCAGCACCTCTGGTGAAGTTTAGAAACGTTTCATCAAAGATCACATCAAACCCATCGTTGCGAATAGCCAGTCCATGACTGAAAGGAAGAGCCGGCCTCCACATCGGTGCACAATGTTTTGATATATTTTGCCTCTGTTAGCGTTAAATGTTGATTATGTTTTTGTTGTCTGACCCTTAAAACTGATTTTGTTTTGTCCATGTTTTAACTAGCTTGGTTATTTTTTGGAAGATAGTTTGTGTTAATATTAGCCAGGTCGCTCATAAATATTTCCATAGTTTTTTTAATGTAATACGCTGCTGTGAGGTACTTTAAAGAATGCATGACTGTGTGCTGTGTTTCAGACTTGTATTTCTACCTCAGTTGGATGAAATTCCTAGATTCATCTATCCATCAATATCAATAACTGCTTGTCCGCTGCAGGGTTTGGTGGTTCAGAGATGATCTTTGAAGCAGAAGACATGAACTCCTGTCCATCGCAGGACAATCACACACTCATTCTCTCACACATTCACACACTAGGGAGTATTCACAGTCACTTATTTGCCCGAAACACATGTTTTTGGACTGTGGGAGGAAGGAAGAGCACCCAGAGACACCCACAGAAGCACGATGGGAACCTGCGGACTCTGTACAGCTCCAATACCCCAGAGCTTCACCATGGTCTCTCACAAGTTCATAACATATCCGTTGAGCTGCACTGAAAGGAATTTGTGTTTTACTGAAAATATTAGCATGATGCTGATAGACCATTTTCCTTCAGATTTCCCCCAATATTCAGTTATTTTTGAAACTTGCAATAATTCGTTTTGAACTCATGTACACAGTTACATGCCATACATGTATAGAAGTTTGGAAAAAAAGACACGGGAAAAAGAGGAGACAAAACAGAAAGTTGAAATTAAACATATTACTACATATTACTAATATAGTACATTAATAAACACATTAATAGCAAGGCGGAAACACTCAGACAGACTCCCATACACAAACTCACCAGCCCAGCTTAAGCCCAGCTGCTCCGATATTAAAGCCATCTTCAGCTCTGTCCTTTCCATGGCACTCATGGATGCTGTGGAGCAAAAGTACAGATGCAGTATGAGTTCAAGCACAGTTTACACTTTCGAGATTTTGTTCACTGTTCAGCCCAGTAACAGGCCACTACAGTAACACTCCATTACAGCAGGGAAATGTTACAGTTTTTTCAATTTTATATTGATTTCACATCTTCATTTTTACATAAATTTGTACAAATTTATAAGGCGCTTCTGAAACTCTTCTCTGTCCCACTGAAATAGGTACTTTATAGTATTAGGGATATTTTTGGGAAATTAACTGGGGTTTCTCGGATGAACCAGGAGTGCATCAAAATTTTCCTCATGAGAAATAATGGAAGTAGAGTTTACCAGTATTTGATTTCATGGTAACCGAGAAACCAATTACACTCAGATACCGGGGTTTAGATGAATACATAACAGCAACAAGATTCACCAGATGGGGGGGATCTATAAGTGTAAAAAGCAAGTTGTACCTAGTAAAGTGGCTCATCGCTCTATCTGTGTTTACTGGATACATGATGGTAGTGGATCTACATGGCTGTGACTTTCAAATACTGAATCTGTGCTTTATCACTTACAGGGCAGTTTTACAACTAATGCTTTAGGACGCTATTATTGATCCAAAGTTATGAATGCAGGATCCACAGCGACACTGTTTCAAACCAACGGTTGGAACGACTGACATCCGAGTGATTGAGAAGCAACAGAACTGGTTTTGTTTAGGAGATTTAACATGTGCATCATCACTCACGTAAAACTGACCTTAATGTCCAGTTTGAAGTGGCACAGTGAACAGTACAAATAACACCTCTAACTCAAACTTGCCACAGCCTGGACCTGAACGTCTGACAAGATTTTACAGCAGAATCATGTAAACCGAACCTTTGCAGTAAACTGATTGAGGATCCGTTCATTTCTCCTTACCTTCAGATCCAACTGAGGTAAACGGAAGATTAGAAATACACATTCTTACCCAGAGACGGCTCATTCAGCGCGCTGTACCGCTCTCTCAGGGCAAGTGGGGTCAAAGTTCGTCTCCGGTCGTCAGAACCAACAATCTGGTTTTAGACACACACACACGGACTCAGAACTTGTTATTTATCGTGCTGCTGTGCAGATGTACTTCATGTTGAGCTGTTTAAACCTACAAGGACTGCAAATGATTGTGTCGTTGGTGTCGTTCATTCAAAACCCAACTGCTGTGGCTGGAAGTACCTTGATGCAGGGAGGCATTGTGATGTTAAGGTTGCACAGAACCTGCTGGGTGTCCTCGTACTTGGTAGACTTGCGCAAAAAAGAGAGGAATCCTGAAGGTTCCTTACTGCTGTCTCTCACCTGAGGGGATCATGGAACAGAGAAGGGTGGGAGGCTGAAAAATTTGTTAGAAGACTGGTTACAGTTACTTTTCAGCCCGTTTGGCTGCTGCCAGTCTTGCCTTGTGCTTAGCTCTGTTAAATGTTTTGTTCTTCCTCCCAAAGCATCAAAGGTAGTGAGTATATTGTCTCCTTCTCACACTTTGCACACTGGTGTTTCAAGGCAGACAAATTAGCGACTATCAGACAGATCTTGAAAATGAGTCACGACAGATACCATCCACAACAGCTAAATGGTGGGTTGTGTGTCAAAGTGAGCACAGGCCCTCGAGACAAGGACTGGTTTTGCTTCAGATCAACCCACATGCGTACTGATTCAAAGCATATATGGCTTTGAGAAAGTTGCTCCTGTTGTATTTTTGAGCCAGAGAGACTGCCGATGTGAAGCGGATGACAGGAGGAGCATTTCACAGACAGAGAGGAAGAATGCAGTGCTCACCTTGACAGAGACAGGCAGCCGATTGTCCCTGAAGGCCTGGAAGCTGAAGCTGCGTGGTTGCTGGGTGGCTTTCCGCACAGGCACCAGGTTCCCGGAGCACTCCAGGTGTAGTGGCATACCTTCCATCACCTGAATGGGGAGGGTCACCAGTTGATAGGCAGGCACAGGGCAGACATAGGTCAGTAAGAGCCAGTGTTAACTGCAAATCTCTTCCGAATGAGCTGCGGCGAAGGATCAAGTTATATTGCGGCTCTGCGAATGTGCCGCCTTCCACACACTCCTTTATTCTGCCCAAGAGGACATAACCTATGATCTTATCTGAGCTTTGTGTCTTGGTTGCCTCTGCGCTCTTTCGTCGCTGTATGCTGACCTCGATGTCGCGGCTGCGCGCCACCTCGGTGAAGTTCTCGTGCTGTTCCAGGGTCTTGTCCATCTTGTCATCAGTCATACAGTAGCAGCGTAGACGGCCCTCCCGCATCTCGTTCATCTTGGCAAACACCACAAACTTGGCCATGTAGGGGACTGCCGACAGCTCCCGGTACAGCAGGTTGGCGAAGGAAACCGCCTCCGCTGTACGTGGGCAGTCCGCTAGCCAGAAACTGAAAGGAGACACTGAATGAGAAGCTGCAGCGGGCAGCGACAGAGGGGAGGAGATAATAGAAGGGATGTGAACAAATCAAATAATGACCCTGTGCAAATGTGTCTCCAAAAGTTTTTTGGTTGTCTTCACGATACAGTATTTTCTGAATTCAGGTTTGACTAGAGGACTGGAGTTTTTATTTCTCTTGCTGACACTGTGATAAAGTCAATTTAGATCCCAGCAAAGTGTCACACACACACACACACACACACACACACACACACACACACACACACACACATTAATAAAAAGATACTTTCTTTTTTTGTGCCAATTTTGTAATGCTCACAAATAATAGCAACAAAAGTGATAACTGTGCTTATTTTACTGAAAAACAAGTGGTAAAATCGCAATGAAATGAGACCTGTAGACAATAAATTCCACAAAGAAGTACGACGTGAAGCTGGTGAAAAGGTGATGCTGAACATTTAAAGGTTATTTATGTTCTACAGTTGTTTGACGAAGAACGATCATGGAACGAAACACTGAAAATAGAAAGGTGTGTGGAACGCATCTCGCGGGTTAATGTAAATTTTCTTCTGAGAGAATGTAATGAAGACTGACGTTCCGAACATGGTCAACGGAGGACTCACCGTGCAGAGACGTTGGTGGTGAAGCTGGCACAGTCATTTGAGTAGACCAGCTTGGTGGTGCCAGTGATGTCCTCCCACTGGGCCGGGGCCGTACCACCTGAGACATGGTAAAAGTGGTGGAAAATGGTTCAGTCAGGGTAACTTATCCCACACGACCACATGTTAACAACAAAGCTCAATCTCACAATGTTACAACTGCTGGAGTCGATTCACAGTTGATAACATCTGCAAAGAAACCGAATACAATATCCGGAAGATTTATTGTTCCTCCTCACTGAGTCTGCAGAGAATAAGGAATAATTTGAAAAAAAGATCAATTCCAACTAAATTTACATAATGCTATAAAAAGTAGCGCCGCCTAGGAACACACGCTACCAAACTTCTTATTAACTTTATAGGAAAGTGTACTCCCTGGGGGGAGATGTACCAGATCTGCTTTAAATATTACATGAAATGAGTGTATGAGGGAGTGCACCCCACTCACAATGAAACAGTGTGAAATGTTATGTGTGTTCGATGCTGTTTCTCCTTTCTCTCTGAATACTGGTCTGCCCCCGACACTGCCGTACCGATGACACTGCAGAGCAGCCGGAGACTTGTGGTGTCTCCCTCCCCCGAGTCCCGTGGGCTCTCCCTCCACGAGGGCGGTAAGGGGATGCGAAGGCCAATGGGTCGGTGGAATTTACGTCTGCGTGGCTCCACTGTCACCACAGGGCTGAAGGTAGCCTGGTTGCCCAGCAGCTTAGCAACCAGCTCATCTGGCACCGGCTGGGCCTGGGGTGGAGCAGGCCGGGTCACAGCAGGGTGAAGGCGGGTGGGAGGAGTTCAAACAGGGTACATGAGGGAATTCACAGTAAGACAAACACATGAACAGGGGGAACAGGAGAGCAGATAGAAAAGGGGAGTGCAGCAGTAAAGAAGACAAAAGATGGGGCCGTGAATCGTAGACGTAGATGTGAAAAAAGGTAATAAAGCAAAGGGAAAGATCAGCGGGAAAGAGAGAAGCTGTAAAAACACGTTTGTTTGCCTCCGTCACTTCTGTGTGTAACGCTGGATTGACACACAACGGCAACTCACACGTGCTTTTTGGTTTTGGTAATGTTTATTGCAAAAGGAGCAACAAAGTGAAATGTTTACATTCTCTTTCCTCACTCGCTGGCTAACAACATCGTCTCGGCTCGGAAAAAAATGCTCGAAAAATATCAAAAGCTGTGTACATTTTATTCTACAGAATACTACAAGGTGACTCATTCTTAGGTAAACAGTGTAGTATTTGAGAGACGTATAAAACATCCCTTTTCCAAAGAGGCTCATGTTGCTTCAAAATATACTATGTTATATAATGTTATACTTGGTATAAAATGCTTCTGGAAAAACAGCTAGAACACCCTCTTCACTAAAAAACGTCAGTATTATGGAAATGATATTCATTGAGATTAATTAAAAAAAATGTGAACGAAACAATATTCCCCTATTATATGATGTATATGTCAGTATTATTGTCAGTGTATTTCTGCATTTTATGAAACAAAAAGTAAATTAAAAAAAAACCGATGGTGAAATGATCGTGACAGTTTACTGAGAGATGTTCCGCTGGTCTTCCTCCTCTTCCTCCCATCTCACCTGCAGCCCCAGTCGAACCTTCTTGGTGACGGCTGTCTCGGGGAAGGTAGACTGAACCAATGGGATGAGTCTGCTGGTCAGGTGACCACCCTCTGGGCCAATCAGATCGCTCTCCTGCTGGACGCGGGATACCACAGCAAAGTAGAGGGGGAAGTCGGTCGAGATGATGCGGCAGATTCGCTTCTTTCCCAGCTCCTCCTCGCTCTCCAAGTCTGACAGACGAACCAGCAGTGATAAGTATAAGTAAGTGACAGCAGATGCTGCAGAACTTCTTCTTCGATATCACAGCAGTGAAGCCCATTAATTTCACAATCTAACTCTGCAGTCCTGGTTATTATACAATAATGTCGCTTGCGGTGGAAACTTGTTATTTGGCACAAGCGTCAAGTTTAGTTGCCACCTTCCACACCTTCGTCCATTCCGTTGAGGAGAGTCTCCAGCACGTCGTCGCCGTAGCGATTACGATGCTCCTTCCAGACGGAGCCGTTCTCACTGCGCAGGACCACCAGCTCCCGGTTGCCCCGGCCAAGAGCAGCAAAATGAGGGATTTCCACAATCACTGGCCTTTAGAAACGTTTACAAGGTTGTGTGTGAATTTGTTTTTCTATAAAATAAGCACAATTAGTAAATTTTAAAGAATTAGGCCTTTTTTAAGTAATAATGTTCTTTCTCACCCCAGGAATTGCATACTGGCAGGGCCCAGAGATATGATGCGGCTGGCTAGTCCCTCTCCCTCCATCAGGGGTGGAGGGGTGGTCAGTTTCTGGGGCTTAACCAGGCGGCAGGTGATGCGCGTGGGGGCCGCACAGGTGCGGGGTGGAATGATCACACGTAACCCGTTGTGTCTGCTGCCACGCATGGACCCTCCCCGTGCGTCCACCATGAAGCTCACGAGGAACCTACCAAGAGTCGCGTGACTCTTCACTTATGGGTCATTCCACGATGGCAAAACTACCACAATAAACCCCGACAATATCTCAGCTCCAGACAGCAAACAGACTCAAAAGATTAAAACACTTCCGAAAATTACCCTGTTTTGGATCTATCGCTGTTGTAAAGAATAAGCCGGCAAACTTCACCAAGTCACAGCGCTAATGTGAAGGTACCTGGTACCTGGTTTGCAGTATAAAAATAATGCTTGTCGATGTGGGGAAGGAAGTACAGACCCTGTGTGTATGGGACTGGCCACAGGGCTGACGTTGTCAGAGGTCTCAGTTGCAGGGCTGCTGGGAATCAGTGAGTCTTCATCATACTCCTTGGGCAGAGGAACCGGAGTATGCTGTAGGGTGACACGGGGGGGTGGTGAATAATGCGAATGCCTCACAGGGGGCCTCGGGCAGGCCTGTGGTGGTGTGTGTAAGGACAACCCATTTTGCGGTACCTGCTCCATATCCTTCAGGATGACTGTCTCTGGGGAAACACATGGGATTCTTGGAATGGCAGGGGAATAATTCCTGTTAGAGGGAGAAACGGAGGTGTTTATTAGTGGCTGACATCTCCGACGATTCTCTTTTAATCCCCAACTTTGTTTCAATTCCCCCTCAGCATAATGGACAAAAAAAAAATCACAAAACCCTCTAAAAATATAGTTGAAAGACTGCATTTACATGTATTCATTTAACAGACATGTTTCTCCACCTGATGTACAATGGTTATTAACTATCTGACACCTTTATCCAAGGTGCTAGAAACATGGCACTAAACCCCCTACAAGGAGGAAACCCACACGAACACAAACTCCGTACAGCTCAGGAGCTGTGAGATGACAATGCCATCCGCTTTATTTGTTAGCTCAAGGAGCAACAGGAAATATATGACGGAGATAAACTTACAATAATACTGAATACAAAATGAGTTACAATAATCTGTAGCAGTGAATGTGAATTCAGACAATACATTGTTGTTTTATGAAATCAAACATCATTATTTTCTATTTTGCCCATGCCCATAATGGACAGAATGTGATTTACTTATTTACTTCTACTGCAGACCAGGCCAAGAAGCCCTGGGGATTTATTCCTGTCATTAAGGTTGCTTTGCAGGAAAGCGTTTGCTATATAAATAAACGCCAGATGATCAATGAGCCTCACACATCATTGGCACCACTCATCACCTGTAGCCCTACAAGCCATATTATCTCTTCTTACCCTGTTCCTAGAGCAGTCTCATAGTCCAAGCATTTCTTGGGAGACAGAAAGTCCTCATCATGATCTTTGAGGTCATCCATCTTGGGATATCTGCCACCCTCAACCCCCAGCAGCTCATCACCTGTAGGGTAACAACAGGATCTAAGTGAAAGGTGAAAATGAGCAGAGGGAACTAGAACTAGATGGCTGTGACATGAGAGGTGACACTAAAGGGTAAGATAAAAAGAGGGTTGGACAGGGTGAGGGAGACAGGGGGTGATGGACACAATGAGAGAGCCTCCCCTGTTCACTTGCAGACAGGAAGGTGAGTACAGTGGTTGCGTAGCTGCAATAGCCACGCTGAATGGTTATTTTGGTAATTCTACCTGATGAGAAGAGGGTTAATGAAGCCACAGAGTCAACAGGGTTCATGGGGAACGTGGAGGAAAACAGACAACACTGCAAATGCTGGACCACATCACTCACGAGTTTGGGCACCAAACTGCCCCAGTCAGCAAGGAGAAGATTACAATGAGGTAGCTGCAAGGCAAACTCCTCCCAACAAGAGCATTAATATGTTTTTAACCCTTGAAATTCTTCCTAGAAATGACAAAAGCGATCGCTCTCCACCAATAGCATTAGATGGGATGTCTTATTGAACCTGCTGCTCCTCTCTGGTTTCATGTACGCATGCTGAGCAGACTGGCTGCGGTGTGACCGCAACGTGCTGAAGACGGTTTTGAATGGCCCATTATGGGGTGTCTAACAGAGCACTACAACAGGAATGAAATGTCCAAATAATGACACCGAAAGAGAACAGAACGTTTCAGATTTAAAGACTAGTTATTTTGCATCCACAAAAATTCATAACCATTACTAACTATTACCGTGACCAAAGTAAATTAAACCACGGATGTTTAACTCCACAACTGACTTGCTGCAGATTAAGACTATGTTGTAGTAACTTCAGTGTAAATCACTAAATTTGTCTGTTTTTATGCAACTGTGTGTGGAGTTAGGTTCCTCTCTTGGCGGTCGGTCTGATATCATTTACCGCATTTACTGCAGTCTGGATAAATGTAGTTTTCAGGGTTAGGAATCATTATTCTGACGTGTAGGATTCAAATCACAGGTGTTGGGAACAGACTGTCATCTTCATTCGGACACATGACGTCTACAAATCAGTTCTTGAAATTCTCAGAAGGCTTAAAACCGCTGGGCAGCATTATGTAAATTGTAATAAACCCCACTTCAACTCCATCAGTCTTTCCACTGTCCACTGAAAGAAAAAAGTGCTGTAAAGACGTGCCTGGCTCTAAATTACAATTTAAGTTAATATTTTTTGTCTATGTCAACTTACAGTGTTGGATTTATGCAGAGATTTGTATCGCGCGTCGCTCGCAGTTGTGCAGGTTCATGAAAAACAGAAGAACAGGTGTCCCTCAGAAAGACAGAGACAGACTGTGATGGGAGGTTGGACCAGAAACACGAAGCTCTGCTTTGCCCATGTCTGTAATCTGAACTCACTGTGCTGTCCTTTTGACACTTCAGAAGAGCTTTTTTGACCTTCTCCTGGCATCACTGAGGAGGTTCGAGATGAAATAAAGACACAGCAAAAGGCGCTGGGCAAGAGTGTCTGCAGAATGTAAGCAACCAACAACGGCACCTGGAAACTGGAACAGATTTCCTCCCCATCAGCTTGGACCCGGATGTGACGGGATGTCAGAGGAAATATGCTGTCACACCTACTGCACACGCAATACACAGTACGTAAGGACAGTGGGGACACCGTATGAGAGTGACTGATTTCGCATGTAGCTGGGGAAGGGTAAGTAGAGAGAAGTTAAACACATGGGGTTATGACCACATGCTGATGAGAAAAATCACCACCGGTGCAGAGAGCAGCACAGAGACACAGAGGGACGCTGACAGGCTCACGACAAGCACAGGTGACAGAGAGGAGGTGCTTGAAATGAGTAACGTGATTGTAGACCACCCACTATTCACACGCAGGTGAGACGAATAGACAGCCATACCTAGCATTAGGTGAGCAAGTCCTAAAAAACACAAGAGAGGCAATATTTAGGAAACGGGCTCTACGCAGATCTCACAACAGTCACAGACTTTTCCTTCCCTGCGGCCTTGTCTTCGTGTAAAAATCCCTCAGATTTGTCTTTTACAGGGATTCGTAAAGTATTGTTTATGGGTATTTAAATGTGTCAGTGACACTGGTGCAAGTTTCACTCAGGTGCCCCTTACCTTCATCCTCAGACACATCCAGGATCTCATCCACCGTCTCAGGGAAGCTCATGCGATGTTTTTCAGTCATGGTCTGAAATAGATGGAGAAGAGGGAGGTTAATAGCATGTGGACCGGGTGTCAGTAACAAACTGTGCGTGTGTGTGTGTTTTTGTGTAAGTTTTGCTTGCTGACAAATGTTCAGTGTCATTGTCAGTCTAACTGAGACACATTTAAATTAGCCTGGAGCAGAGGAGGCCCCTAAAATTAAGAAAGGATGAGCAAAGTGTTTACTTTCACATGGTAGACAGGCAATCGGTTGCACTAAAATACCATCTATCTGAAAAATGGAACATTTTGTAAGAAAGTGAATCTCACCGTGGACACAGTCTCCTCGGTGACTAACTTCAACACATCAATGACAGAAATGTAACCCAGGCGCTTGGCAATAGCCAAGGCAGACGTGCCGTTCTAAGGAAGATGTGAGACGAAGAAGGGGAGGAGTCATTTTACCGAAGACAATTTCCAAATACACACATCTCCACAATATCTACATACTGTAGAGTTAGCTATAGGCATGGAGGGGAAGGGAAGAATGAAGATATACCAAAGGGATCCAATATATCATGGCAAGATGAACGGATGGGAAGAATGAAGACTCATGTTAATAGAGAAAAAGTTGACCACTGAAGGAGAAAAAGAAAGGTGGCCATGGACAGATGAAGGGAAGGAGGCAGAATGATAGATGGGGGCTGGAAGGCAGTCAGACTCACTGTTGTGGTCTCATTGGGAAGGGCACCATGTTTCAACAGCAGGGTGACGATGTCTGTGTGCCCCTGCTGGGCTGCCTGGTGCAGGGGTGTGTATCCCACCTGAGAGGCCAAGCCACAGAGGCAGGCACGTTAACCACTTGCCTGGACCACGGCTGGTTCTGAGACCGCCAACGTTTGCTTGTGAAACCTTTGAATGGTCAGTGGCCTCACCCGCGTCTTGCTGTTGACGTTAGCTTGATGCTGCAGGAGGAACTTCACCATCTTGATGTTGCCATAATGACAGGCCACGTGAAGTGGAGTGTAGCCCATCTGAGAAGAAGACACACTTATGGTAAGGAACAGCGCAGAGATTTTTTTTTTCTCTCAAATTTCCTGCACGTGGAAAGTATAACTTAGGAGGAACATGCCAGACTCCACACATCTACTGTAGCCCAGAGACTGAACTGGGAGTGCAAGACTGTATCAATCAGAGCTTTGAGTTTCTGTAGTGTGTTTACTGGACCAGCGTGTGGCTATTCTGTGATGCATCGGCTTCATGTCTAGGGTGTTCCCTGTATAGCCTGGCACCCATTCCTTCCGCTAAAGGCTGTGGACCTCCAGGACCTTGTAGAATTAGCAGTTATGGATCCATCCATCCAGTATCTTTAACCATTTAACCCCAAGCAGGGTCACAGCAGTCTGAAGCCATTGAGCATAAGTTTATGGGTTCTGAAACAGCCCATTGCAGGGTGGCCACACAGACACACAATTTAGCATGACCAGCTAACCTGAAAGACGTCTTTGGCGTGTAGGAGAAAACCAGCACAAACCAACCCAGACTTGGGGAGAACATGCAACCTCCACTCAGACTGAGCTGGATTTGAACTCACACCCATCCAGCCCAGGGGGTCTGAGGCAGCAGCACCAGTCACTGAGCGGAGGCCATATTCAAGCTTCTCAATAGTGACCTGTGGATTTTGGCAAAAGTTTTTGCACATCCCGCAAGTGGGAAGAATGTTGTTGAAAGTTCCGAACTGTGCTGCGTGTGCTCCCCAGGTGTAGTTTTATAACCGTGTTTGAAACGTGCTCAGAAATTGCTAACATAACACTTATTATGGATGCTGACAGGATTTTTTGGTAGTTGTTGAAGGAAATAACCTGTCAAAACAAACAAATTGCTTCGGGAAGAAAAAGATTGCTTGACAGCAAACCCGTGGTGGCAGATGTATGAGTAATGCATTACAGGCCTTCAGACCCGACAGCAGGTTCACAGCGATCACCTTACCCGCGTTGCGGCGTGTACAGAAGCACCCTGCTTCACCAGGATGTCTGCAATGCCCACATGTCCCTCTTGGGCCACCAGGTGCAGGGGTGTAAGTCCACTCTGAGGGAAGGTTTCAGGAAACGAGAAGATCAAGTGATCACAATTGGCCACATAAAACAGCCTGGTTCAATATCCTAAAGCTCATTATCTATCACAGTCTTCTTCTACTGTTCTCCTATCCATATTTTCAGATTGTGGTCTCGACTGAAAAAGTGCAGAACCTCATTCAGCATCTTTATCTCCCCTGTTTTAAACACATGAGAAATTATATGAAAGAATCACAACTAATTATTTTTGTTAGGTCTGAATAAGTCTTCCAGATATGCATTTTACATTTTAGGTCAACACAAATGACTTCAAATCTGAGAAGGGATCCTCCCTGCCAGGTACTTGCAATAATCCATTCTACTATCCCAGATTTTTAGGTGGAAGATCTAAGTAATGAAATAAATGAAGAACTTCTACCATTCGTTCCTTCCTCATGGTCTAACAGTTTGCGTTTGACCCAGTCTGTCCTGCTGCCTATTGCTGTCAGTAAGTTCCTTCCCATCACCTTGTTCCCCAGGTTGACGTTGGCCTGCTTGGAGATGAGCAGTGTGACCATGTCGGTGCGGCCTTCCTGGGCAGCCAGGTGCAGGGGTGTGATGCCTTGCAGCGACTCGGCATTAGCTGATGCCCCGTGTTGCAGCAGGCAGCTGGCCACCTCCAGCTGGTTCTGCTTGGATGCAATGTGCAGGGCAGTGTAGCCGTTCTGACAAAGAGCACAAAACACAGCCATTTCTACAAACATACCTGCACAGTATGTGTCCTTAAAAGCATGTTTTATGAGCTTTATGTGGTTGAGAGGCATGTTTAAGCCATAGTGCTTGAGCACTGTGAAGGTCCTAGTGTCCTTCAGTGCACCTGTAGGTTTTTACGAAATAGAAAGTTTGAGGTGTTAAATACGTCAGCTGGTCTGTATGACATATGAACATGTGTGGTGTTGGGGGTCTCTTTAGAGCTCAGTGCTGCAGAGTCTTCGTGGTTTCAGGGACTGGGACTCTGGGGTCAATTTCGTATGCAGAGGATCCAGGGCTGAAGGAGCTCTTACTCTTGCAGCGCTGTGTGGAGAGCCACCTTTGCTAACCAGCAGCTTCACCATGTCCAGGTTGTTGTGATGGACAGCCACGTGAAGAGGTGTCAGCCCATTCTGACAAGGAGAGACACTCTAACATTTTAATGTTGAGAAAGAAATGCAGATTTGATCCAGTGACATACAAGATAAGCAGAAAAGAATGCTCCAGAGTATTATCTTATTATTCGACATCAGACACTCCCTTGCAGACATGCTTCCCAACGAAGACATAAACGACCAGCACACCAAACTCCCCGTTAATCTCCAAATGTTTTAAGAACCTTCTCAAAGTTCTCACCTCCCTTCTCAATTCTCCTTCCCCCCATGATCTCTGCTAACGTTCTTCCACAGAACTGTACCTTGCCTGCAGCATTTGGGTTTGCCCCCCTCTCCAGCAGCAGCTCTGCTACATCCACTTTGCCATATTTAGATGCCACATGAAGGGGAGTGAAGCCTTTCTGCAAAGAATTAGAAGGCGAAACATGACTGTAAAACAAAACGATAAACACGGGAGATAGTCAAAGTATAGTCAGCAGTTACCACACTTGAAAAGGTCAAGATGGACAAGAGTCGCCATACTCCGCCGAGGTAACAGTCACCATAACCTACAGGGTAAACACCGGGTAGCAGAAGCCCCAGAATAAACACGGTCAGCGAAGGGATTAGAATCACAACAGTTAAAAGGACCGATACAGGCAAAGAGGGAGTCACTACTGGAAACAGGGGCAGTTTAGCAAAAATTCTGTCACCTATGCAGTGGCCACCTCACACAAAAGAAGCAGCTTAGGGAAAAGTGTCACTAGAAACATCGAGTCTCCATATACTCAGTCACGGTCGGCATGGAAGACCGAGTTAAAAGGAGCAACTCACTCATCGTGACAAACATGAACAAACACCCTCTGTTCTGGTCCAGAGCCTTGGGTGTGTTAAATAGCCAGATACGGATATGCGTGGGGTCAGTCAGGGGTCTGTACCTTGGTCATCTTAGTTTGTTGCGCCTCCATGTCCAGGAGGACGCGTGCAGTCTGGGCATGGCCCTCGCGGGCAGCGATGTGCAGTGGGGTGTGTCCCGCCGTTGTGGTAGAGTTGGGGTTGGCCTTGTGCTCCAGCAGGAGCTTCACCAACTCCTTGTGGCCCATGCGGGAGGCACAGTGCAGGGGTGTTTGGTCATCCTGAGGGGGACACGGGGTGCAGTAGGTGTGTGTGAGTGAGAAAGCAGACAGAAGCGCATTGAAATTATGTCTGAATTATATTTTAAAACCTAGATCAGTCACAGCGTGGAGTTAGACACTGAAATCTAATTTAGTGACCATGTTTCCAGTGTAATTGAAAGTACACATCCTCACAATCTAGTTAGCAGTTCCATCTGAAGACACAGACTGTGGTCCAGCGACTGAAATAAATAATGTGTCATTGGGATTTTGTTCTTGGAGTTCATTTCGGTTAAACCAGTCAATTCTTAGCAGTTAACCTATATTATTAAGTCAGATGGCACAGTTATAATGGGAGGTATATTCACTCCCCTCATGGAGCTCAAAGTTCGGACTCACATTTTTAAAAGCCTGGGCCTGATTTTCTCAGCGATGGTTTTTTCAATAAAAGCTAAAAGTATTTTCCCGCCAATACAAATTTCACTGGGGACGTTATTTTTAGTCAGAGTCCCTTTCTGTCTTTTCTTGTCGTCGCAGTTTCCAGTGTTTCTGAATAACAGGAATAAAAGAAATCTCAGAAAGGTGGATAAAATCCAGACATGTGACTCCGGCCTTCGATGGGCTCTAGCAAGATATATACCACAAAGAATTAAAAAAGCACGTGAAAAACCCGCTTAAAAACTGCACAGCCCATTCGATTGTGTCCACTACATTTGCACTTATTCTTCGAGCAGAAGCTTCTCTCCAGAGATTTTTATGAAGCATTTACTTCAGTTCAGTTGATTTTTATATATACAGGGTAACACCTTTACCCAAGGTGACTCACAGTGTTATTTGCACTACGCTGAACTCCCAACAGTCATTCCCCTGTTAAACAGCAGAGCAACGTAACGCACTTCCATACACATTATGTTTCTCTTACAGTCAGAAGTTCTTTTGAAACACGTGCCTTTGGACTGTATGAGGAGGCCCGTATGCGTACGGCAAGGACAGGCGAGCCACACACAGACTGGGTAGGACGTCCAGGTGCTGTGAGGGACCAGTGCTACCTGCTGGCTCACTATGCTGCACCTTATGTATTTGTCCATGAAACAAATGTGTTAACATCATATGTGTGTCCTGTTTTTCCCTGCTGTGGTCTGTCCCCTCCTGTCGACCTCCCTGTGCCTGGTGTGTTTGGACCGGTCTGGCCTTTGGGAAGGAGTCTGGGAGGGAGAGACACCTGAGTCCTTTCACTTCCTTAAGAAAGCCAACAAAGTGAGACTGCAGAATGCTGCAAAAGGCAAAGCGAGGATGTAAACCTGCTTCTTAGAAGGGAAATGGAAGTGGAAATCACACTAGAGGATGAAGGCTTCCCAGAGGGGGTTTCCGTCTTAAACTTCCCTCAGGAAGTTTTCCTCTATTTCATATGGCTTTCATATAAAAATACTTTTAAAATAAGTTTGTGCAGCAAATACATTTAATATTAAGGAACTACTGCCCAGTTTTCTGCTCTTTACCCCCCAGTTGTGTCCGCCCAGCGTCTGTGACCGCTAGTGTCTGCTGTGGTTGTCGCTTCTTCAGTTTTGTTGCTGGTTGTTTCATACATTGGTTCTCTGCAGCACAACAAGCATGTGGTAAATTGGACACTTGCAGGCAGCTGTGGAAGTGCGTGATAAACGACATCGCTCACAAGATGGTTTGTGTGCGGCCGGAAGGCTGTGGTTCCCCGATAAGACATAAAGACAGGGACACAATAACGCATCTTCAGGGCATCGGGATCCGAGATGAATAGACGTGAGTTTTGTCTTGTTATTTCTGTGCTAAATGCTGATGCCTGCTCAAGTGTCTCTTGTGTGTTGGTCTCATCCCCAGAGAACCCCTGTCGGTGTTTCTGGCCTAATTTCGCTAGGAATCTTGGGAAGTTTGCACGACTAATTGCAGGTAGGCTTTTGAGAATGTGCCAAGTGGCCGGACTCCAGAGTTTGTTAAGTCAAGCCTCCGTTGTCAGTAGGCTACCTTGGCCCTGGCGTCCACTTGTGCCTTGTTCTGTAGGAGGAACTGGGCCACCTCGCAATGTCCTGCTCGCGACGCCATATGGAGGGGGGTCTCCACTTTCTGCGGAGCAAACGAAACAAACAGATGCGGAGGTGCAAGGAGAATGAAGGATGCCCACACTCAGCTGCACGCAAAGTCACACAGTGAGAGGGAGGAAAGGATTGTTAGAGATGAACATGGAAGTAGATGAAAGGGGCGCTACAGAACAGTGAAGGTTTCGGTTTCCTCAACACCGAGGGTATTGTGGTGAACTTTAGTGAAGAGCGAATCTGGAACCCACCACGTTGGAAACGTTGGGGGAGGCACCCTTCTGGAGCAGAATCTTGACAATGTTGAGGTTTCCCATAAAGGAGGCTACATGCAGTGGGGTCAGGCCTGACTGTAGGGGTGACACACAGACACATACACATGTGACAGAGATTTGCATACTTTAGGGTTACAATAAAATGGTAGCACCTTCTTAGCATCTCAGCTCTTGTGATGGAATGTCACAACACAAAGAGATGTTGCTGTGACATGGCTGAGAGGTCAAGACACTGACTGACTGAAGGTTTGAACACCACATTTTTTATGTCAGTCTCACTGATTTCAGCATCTGAGAGATGGCTACCATGCTGACACTACCTTTCTCAAGGTTTATTCTCCAAATAAAATCCAGCCACTAGAAGTCCTGTCGGCGAAAAGCATTGCGGATGATAATGGCAGCATATGTACAAGCAAAGCAGGTGGGCCACAGGTAAGCAGGGTGGTGTACAAAAGGCTGTCTCAGAACACACAACCCACTAGGATCCCACTTTCTGCTGGTACAGGGTCAGTATTTGCTCTAAATCTATCTATCTATCTATCTATCTATCTATCTATCTATGATTCAGATGACACCTTTGCCACAATATAACAAAAAGTTTATGCTTTAAAAAGGTTTTAAACATCTGTTCAGACTCTGCATTGGGCCCATTAGCTACCCGGCCTCTGAATGCTGCCCACCCCCCCTCTCCCAGCGCCTTTACCTCTGTCACGGCCTCCAGCGAGGCTGAGTGCTTGAGCAGGAGATCCATCACACGCATGTGGTTCTTCTTACAGGCGATGTGCAGGGGGGTGAATCCATTCTGGCAACACACAATGGAACAGAACCTGCCTGGGTAAGACAACCACTGCGTGCTGTGTGCGTCAGTCCCACGGTACACGGCACCTGCCTGTGCGATAGCCACCTGAATACTGCAGGGGGCAGGATGGAGCACGTAAAGGGATTACGATGTAAAGCAATCCTGGACACGCGTAGTAGAAGACGGCAGCAGCGGATGCACATTGTTCAGAGTATAATAAGGCATAAGCTGATGCTGTCAAATTATGTATTTATACAAATGTCTCTCAAAGCTGTAATAAAAATACTTGCCCTGGTGCTGTACACACTGATCACATTGATGAAGTTAGATATGAGCGGAGTCATATTTGATGCAAAATGAACAAATGCTTTGCTGAACATAATATAATGATACGATGTTCAATCTAATTTCAGGAAAAAAAAGAAAAATGCATATTTTATCTGCTGCTTTTGCCGCTTTCTACACTTTTGCCCTGTGGGAAAAGCTGGTTGTGTCTCAAACCGTTTCTCTGATTTGAGTTCCCTGTGAAATTTTTATTATTACTACCAAACTTTCAGCCAGGGTTGCGTTGCGCCATTTTTGAATGATGGGCGGAATCGATATCGGGTGGGTGGAATGATACAAACTACTCGCCGTCTTCTTTCGGTGAGTTTACACAATCCAGATCAATGCAAACGTAATATTTAAAAGGGGAAGAGAGGGTGTGTGTTCAGTGCAGTGAGGTCCGAAGGAAGACGGGACGAAGCACTACTTTGATTTAGTTTGTCAGTACTGGACTATGTAATGTATAATGATCAATGCGTGGTCCTGGAAATGTTAGTGGGGGCAGACCAGGGCTCGAGCGTTGGGCTTGGCCCCCTTGTCCAGCAGGACTTTGGCCATGCGGTGGTGTCCGCAATGCGCCGCAACATGCAGGGGGGTCAGGTGGTCCAGCGTGATGTCGTCGATCTCAGCGTTGTACTGCAGCAGCTGCCTGACACAGTCCATGTGGTCACCCTGTGCCGCCATGTGGATTGGAGACAGGCCATTCTGGGAGGAGACAGAGGGACCCAGGAACATGATGACACAAGGAATAATACTTACAAATGTAAGAAAAAAATGCTAATAATTGCAGGAAATCCACTTGCTTCTGAAAGCTTGGTGCCATGAAGGATAGGAAATGGCATAACAACAATGACTATACAGTTCATCTGTAACTATTTTTAGACAATGTTGGCATTATCCAACGTTATGTTGTTGTTGGAATCCTTGCAAATCTTTGGCAGTCAAAATCTTCTTGTGTGCCAATAATATTTGCTTTGAATCTGCAAGGAGCTAATAAGAAATAATGAGTTGTTGGATGTTAAAATCTAACAAGGTAAAGCTAATAAGAAATGACGATTTGATGCCTGTTCAAATCTCTGATGTGTATGGTTATACCTGAACAAAAATGCTATTGTTTATACACACAGTATCTGGTAACCCTCATCAAGTCCTGACCTTGGTCTTGGCCTGCATGGGAGCTCCTTGGTCCAGCAGGATCTCAATGACCCTCACATGGCCATTTCTGGCTGCACAGTGCAAGGGGGTCAACTCATCCTAAAATGAGAGGAGAGCACAGCATCAGCCAGTCTGTCGATTTTGAGCTCCTCCCAGCATAGCGTCCGGCGACGGGGATTCGATTGCCGCTCAGCTTGTGCGGAGTTTGTGCGGGTTTCTTCCCACAGTCCGAAGATAAGTGTTTCGGGTGAATCGGTGACTCTGAATGTTCCTTCCTTTGTGCGGGTTGCATTGCTCCGGTGTACAAATGGGTGAATGACTGCAGGGAGTTCAGTACAGAGAATCTAGCACTATAAGTCACCTTGGACATAACAATGTCTGAAAATGCTGCAAAGTAGCCACAGCAAGTCACTTTGGAGAAAAAAACTTAAATAAATAAACTGTTGGGTTTTGAAACAGTATCATGGCATGACTCTCAGCGTGTTTATATGTTTGCACGTTTTACAGAGTCCATCCCATGATATGTGTTGGTGAAGTACAGTAACTCCTCAGTGCTCAATAAAAAAATATAAATGTAAATGCCTGTGTCGGTGAATGTGGATCGGTGCTGAAGCCATCTAAACAAGGGTACCTTGGTCTTGGCATCTATCTGGGCTCCCCTGTCCAGAAGTAGCCTGACCATGATCACGTTGCCCCTCCTTGACGCAATGTGCAGGGGCGTAATCCCGTTCTGAGACAGAGACACACACAAACATACATTTATCATGGACACACCTTCTTGACCGCGGCCTCTCCTGTTGTGTCACATACGTTTTTGTATCTGCAATATTATCATCAAAAGAGAGCATTAAGCCAGGGCAGAGGATGTGCTAGCAGTGATCCCAGGGGGTTGGGGACAGTACCTTCGGGGTAAAGTTGACATTAGCCCCCCTGTTGAGCAGGAGCTGTGCCACATTAAGGTTCTCGTAGTGAGCTGCAATGTGCAGGGGAGTGAAGCCCGTCTGTTGGAGACAAACACTGTTAATAAACCACATAATGTTTGTACCTCACAGAAGCATCGCTGATGGCTTTTAGCTCTCCATCACACACACACACACACACACACACACACACAGAGTACCTTGCTCAGGACGTCTGGATTGGGGTCGTTCTGTAGCAGCACGGCAGCAGTGCGGGTGTCATCGTTGCGGGCAGCGATGTGTAAGGCTGGAAGACGCACCTTGCCCTTGGTGCCATAGTTAATGAGAAGCGCCACCACGTTCTCATGACCCTGCTGGAGAGCCACGGCCAGTGGAGTGAAACCATCCTGAGGAGCAGAGTGCATGAAATGAGCGTTGGGGGCAATGGAAGATACATGTGCAGAGAAGAAGAGGAAATAGAAGGTGGAAAGCAGAAAAGGTAGGACAACGTAAGAATCGGTGAGCCATGCAGCACGAGAAGTTCCTCTCTGAACTGCTATTAATAACCCCGTACTTGTTGATGTCAATAAAGAACTGCAGACAAAACAGTACATTGGGCAAAACAATAGTTATGGAAGAAGAGTGGAAACCAAAAGGTGGCAGGATTATGTTCATGCCAAGACCTAACTGCCATAATCTGTTCAGTCTGAAACGTCCCGGTCAAACTCTGAGCTGCAAATGTAATATTTCAACTTTTTTAGCTGGCCCTTTTCTTCAGAATGACTTTCAATGTTAAGCTACTTGCAATGATTTATCCATTTATGGAGCTTAGTCATTTTTACAGGAGTTATTCAGGGTGAGAACATTGCTCAAGGGTACTGTAGTAGGAGGAGGGATTCAGATCTGGATCCTCCGAGGAGAAGATGTGAACGCTAACCACTGCGCCACCCATGACAAACATGTATTGAATAAATGAAAGAGTGAGGAGAACGGACTAAAGCAAAAGCGACATCAGAAGTGACAGACAGGGGCAGTTGGTTGTGTGTATTGCTCACCTCAGTGGGGATGCTTTGGTTGGCACCATTCTCTAGCAGTAACTTGACCACTTCCAGATGGTTCTCTTGGGCAGCCATGTAGAGTGGTGTGAAGCCCTTCTACAACGGACAAACACACATATAAACAGGGATACCCATACTAAATAGTGAAAAAAGTTAAGCGTCTGCAAGGATAGTTGAGCATTTTGCAGAGCAAAGAAACAGCACAAAGGCTGGCGACGTTCACGCAAACCGACGAACTCAAAAGCCGCAGCCAGACAGCTGGCGACTGCAAGTAAAGACTGATTGAAGCAAAGCGGTCGACTGTGGAAGCAGGAGTGCGGCGCGAATAAATCAGTCACCCTATTAAATTGTAAATGTGAGAAAGGCAGCACTCCGACTAGGAAACAGGGCTCAAGGCGACCCGCTCATAAGACGTCGCCCCAGTCTCAATGTGACACGAGGTTTGCACAATCAAGTTACCTTTATTGTGCCTCTTTCGACCTCCTGCTCTAATGTTCTTTATTAGAATCGTGAGAGTCTGTTTGCCACGCCGGCTTCATCTGCGCTTGCAGGGTTGCAGCGACGGCTCTATTAATTATTTATTCAGTCGATGCTTTTCTACAAAGCTGCTCGCATTGTTTGGTTTGTGCACGGTTTACAGCAGCTTGTAGGGCACCTCAGCAGGGGGTGGGACATGAACCTGGGCATGTGGACTGCAAGGAAATTAATTCAATGGCTGCCCTATCTGCTGCCTTCAGGATGTAGTGAGGATAGGTTCTATGTCCACCTGAAGCCCGTGGGTGGACGAGATTGCCCTTGGAGGGCTTGCTGCTCCTCGGTGGGCTAGTTACTAATCTGCTGCCTCACCTGACTCCACGGCCGCGGGTGTCTCACCTGGGACTGGGCGTTGACGTTGGCACCATAGTTCACGAGCTCTGCGACCACCTGCTCCTGCCCAGCCAGGGAGGCAATGTGGAGAGCTGTGTTGCCCTTCTGCGTTGGAGAGAAGAAGCAGAACAATAACAGCTTGAGGGCTGTGGGCTCAGCTTTTAAGGCCCTAACACACTTACATTCTGGTGATGAATCCTGTATAACTCAGAGGAGGAGTTTTAAAAAGTCTAAAACAATTAACAAACTTTACTTTTCCTCCTTCCTTTACCCCTTTGTCCTCTCTTAGCATCTGTCCAAAATGTGTCCAAATATCCACCTAGGCATTATGAAGCAACATTCGCTGAGCCACTGTGCTGCCCCTGGGTCCAAATACATTCATGTATTTTTATTATTTTGCTTCCCTTTAAAGGTGTATATTTTTGAAATTGGTGGGTTTGAGGTGAGGCACCTTTACCAAGGTGTTTACTAGTTTATTTCATATTCATTATATGTGTGTCTGACTGCAAACACCAATAAAATAGTTAAGTGCCAATGAAAGGAAAGTGTAACAAATATGAGTGATTTGCATGTCACACATCCCCTTCAAGCTCTTCTGTTGCTGTAGCTTGGAACAAAACCCTTGACTGAAAAGAAAATGTAACTAATGCTCATTGAATAAATGTTATGGTGAATAAAGAGCAATAAGAGATCATGGAGGGGTGGACTTGCACCGAGGAGGGGGGGGGGTCACAGTGTATAATGTCAGATGTTTTTCTCAAGCAATCTGAGTTACTAAATTAACTGATATTGGAACAAACCAGCAAACGGTATCCTTACAGTCTCCTAAGGACAGAACTGAATGGCTCGCTGTACTAATTTCCATTAGTTTTCCCTGGAGTTCTCGGGGGGATCTGACCTCTGGGAGTTTCAGTCGGTTGGGTCGGTACCTTGTCTGCACCTTGGCAGTCAACTATAGCTTGAGATGCCATGTACAAGAGCAGAAAATGACCAGTTTCTGAGTAAAGCCTGAGTGCAGCCCAGGAGGAAGGCCCTCCACATGTTGCAGGCGAGTACCTTGGTGGTGGTCTCCAACACGATCCCGTTGTGCAGCAGCTCCAGCACCATCTTGACGTGGCCCTCCTTGGAGGCCAGGTGCAGCCCATTGAGGCCATTCTGTGGGGGAGGACAGAGCACAGAGCAGACTTCTCGCTGGACTGGTCTCTCACGCACACAGGCACGGCACAACCGACGTCCGAGGGCCACAGGGGCCGACCTGGCAGTGCTTAGAGCTGAGCCCATTCACAAACGGGCTGATCCCTCACACGGAGAGCTGCTGCTTAATCGATAGCCTTAGCTATTTGTGACGGTCCAGCGCCTCGCACTCGACAGTCGATACACTAACACCGCGTTGGCTGCAGTCACTGCAGCCACCATCCTGCTCCTGCAGCTTATTCACAGCAGAAGAACATTCCACAATAACAGGCATAAAGCTAATCCTCCCTGTCAAATGAACAAAGAATCCTCACATTCATCCAGGGGAATCCTATTTTTTCCACTCTTCTACTCTTTGTTTCCCCTTCTCTGCAAAACAGACAGACACACACATACATACACACAGACTCAAAGAGGCAAAAAAACATCCGCTGGCCGGTCAGCCGCCACAAAAAGGATGGTCCACCTCATTTGAAGGAATGAATTCAAGAGCCTCCGGCCGCCTTCTTGTATGTAGTACACTTCACACACACACTTAAGGGGGAAAGACTGATGAGGAGGGAAAGAGGGAGTGATGGGAGCAGGTGGAGAGGCGCTCAGAAGGAGGACAACATTCTGGTCGAGGAGCTGTGTGTTTCACTGCAGTGGATTAACACTTTAAGTACGGAAAGCAGGAAGAGGTGCTTTAGGTATGCGCGCGCGCGCGCACACACACACACACACACACACACACACACACACACACTACACTGCTTTATTCCTGTTCACCAGCACCTTACTGCATCATTGTCTCTGCCCTGGGTAAGTGAGAGCATCTTGGAGAATCTCGGTATATAGACAGAGATACTGCATGTATGTGTATGTTACAGCTCACATATAAACATTAGATTATTGTCAGTGGCTTGGCAGATATTTTCTTCTGTTATATATTTACAGTACATAATTTATTTTACACTGCTACGGAGTTGGACAGATTTATGATAGAAACATGGGTTAAATATATTGTTCATAGGTACAATGGTGCGGTCCACTGGGATTCAAATCTGTGACCCTCAGTCGATAAGTTGACTTCTTGACGATTCAGGCCACCTGCTGCTGTGTGAAACGTTGGACATCATCTCTTCTGACAATAATATATAGATATACAAATATATTTATTTACTGAGCTGACAGTTTTCTCCAAAGCAACTTACAATGTGAAGCTACTTACAATGATTTACCCATTTTTGCAACTGGGTAATTTTTACTGGGGCATTTCAAACTATGTGCCTTGTTCAAGGGTATTACAGCAGGAGCTTGGTCCTTCAAGTCCAAAGGCAACAGTTCTAACCCCTCTGTTACCTGCTGCCACATGATGTACAAGCAGTTACACACACTGAAATACACTCGCAGTGCTGTTCATTTATCCCCAGTCAAACTGGAATGAGTCACAATGGATGAGATGATGAACAGGATGATGTGGAAGGTGGAGGTGATGCAGAACGTGAGAGGGGGGAAAGGATGGCACGCCCCACAGTCTCTGGGATGGAAAGAATACGAGCCGTGTGGGATAGGTCTGACCTCACACAGCCTTCCTTTAGCCTTACAGGACATGTGAGGTTGGACCTTTCCCACACCACTGATATTCCACTGAGTCTGGAGACCACGGCACGCCATTCCATGGAGTTCGCCATCACCTTTGTGCTGCTGTGAAGAAACAGACTGGGAGAGGGGAGGCAGAGGGGGAGGTGGACTGAAATGGACATCATTTCACTGCTGGAGAAGAACAGACACTGAGGAGGGAGAGTGAAGGAGAGAGAACACTGCATGGTCTTCTCATTGCTGAGGAGAAAGAGAAAGATGTGAGATGGTGGAGAAGGAACATGTTGGGGTCTTCTTACTGCTGGGGAGAAACTGAGAGACTAAGAGAGAGGAGATCATGACACAATGTACTCATTTGTTCCTGGTGGTGAGACAGAGATGATGGAGTGATCATCTCACTGTTTCGGAAGAAATAGAGAACAACAAGAAACTGCAAATGACTGAGGGAGCAGTGACGAAGCACAAGGAAATGGAGCACCCCCTCCCCCACGTGAGCCCAAAACATCTTAACATTTCAGTATACAATGGTCCCTCAACTTACATACATAGTTGGGATTTGAAGTTTTCAAGTTTCATTTTTTTCCAGTGATAGTAGACATGCAGTAAAACGAAATATAAAACTGACATCGCATCATATCATATCCTTTAAAATGTTCAGAGTGGAAATTTGTAATTTCTTACACATTCTAATTTAAAGAAGGATATTAGCCCACACCGTGGCTGTGCTCAGTACTGGTGGCGTCCAGTAGAGGTCCCTTCACACCAGAGCACCATCTCTCCTCCTTACTGTTATAAACAGACAAGGATTCTGCATTTTTGTGGTTTATTAAGGTTTAACTAATGCTAACCAGTTTACTGGCAGTTCTCGAGTAAAGAATGCTGCATGGAAACTTACTTTCCTTTGTGCGCGTCTGTTCGGTTCTGTTACTCATGATGAGACTGCTGATCTGCTCATACTTATTTCATCCCCAGTTTAATGGGGAGAAAGGAATAAAGTACAAAAATGTGAGGTGGAAAAGGGGATTTGGCACAGAAGACATCACATGCATGAAAAAGCCTGCCCGAGAGAAATGGCGTCAGTGTGTCTGTGAGCGGTCGGTCAGGTTCCTGGTTCTTTATTTAAGTTTGGGCCTCAATTTTGCATCTCATTTAAAAACAGAGCTTTCCTCCAACGGCAATGTTTAAGTGTGCCCTCCACCCCCCACAGACCCAAACAAACATTGTCCTCGGTGCCCCAGTGGTTTGTCCTGTGGGGTAGAACCACGTCAGCTTCTTTATTATTTCTCGGTTTAGCAGCGCGGATTAGAACAGATTCCTGTTCTGTTTAAAATTTAAAAGTCCGCATTTTTCAACATGTTGCGCTTTATCCTCTGAGATCAACATCAGAAAAAACTCCTCAAATGATCCTCACAGACAGAGTCCTGGGACTGCTGATGCTCCTGGATAAGTATAGAACTATGTCTGTTAAATATCATCACGGAGAAGTTGTAAACAATGAACAAAAACCAACATCTGATACAATGAGCTTCAGCTGTTCACAGGCTGGTTTCAGACCCTATTTCTGCCTCTAATTTCTTAGCCCTCTTCAGTGTCAATGAAGGTCTTTAAACAAACACTGATTCCACAGGAGTTTCTGCTTTCCCTGTTATTACCCCACTGTACCTTTGAAATATCAGAAACTGCTTCAAAGAGAATTATGCATGAAGTCGGTTTAATAAGTTTGAAGATCTTTCCTTAAAGGAGCCCGTCGGTGCCGAGCAGAGTGATGAGAAATCCAATGAGGGCCTCAAATGCGCAAGAGCCTCAGCTCTTTCGGAAACCCTGTCGCTCACGGAAGAGGCAGGAGGAACGGGAGGCCAGGATGCTGCCCTGTTCACGTGCTACTCAGAAGCCTCCAAACACACCCTCTTTACAGGTGAACAAAGGTCTACCAAGTCCCATCCATCCCATCCACACGATCTGTCTCCAGGTGGAATTTATGGCAATAGGAATGGTGGAGAGCAGGCAGCAGGTGCTCCTTCTCAGCCTGGCCCAGCAAAGGTTTCTCGCTTTCATGCAGAGATACTTAAACTGTGGTAAACCATATTATTAAGTCTTATAATTACTCATACTTATATTATTGAGTTTTATAATATTATACTATTATTGGATTAAAATAATTGTTGTTACTAAAATACAGTAATATTAACATATACTATTTAGTTAGGAGAACCATGGGGCTGTAATCTATGTTGTTGTTTAGTCATCAGCACATTTTCTTTCTCTCTCTTGCTCACTCTCACTCTGGTCCTTCTCCAGGAGCTGGTTTCTGACCACTTATGATAAGGTACCCAAACCCTCCCCAGTGGTATCACACCCTGTCACTCCTCACTCCATGTGTTTTGGTGGATATTTTTACGCGTGTGTTTGTGTATGTGAACCAACACACTCACATGTGTGTGTGTGTGTGTGTGTGTGTGTGTGTGTGTACACACTTATATATACGTGTATATATGTGTAGGACTGACAGAGGTGCACAGTGTGACCCTCTTTGTTTAGACTTGCACAGTTAAGGCCTTTCAGGACTTGGAGATGCCCCACACAGCCGTTGAAGATCCACCCTCTGGGTTTATTGCTTGGACCTGCTGTTGAGGCCCTTTGTGAAAAATCCAGGCTCCCAACCCTTCAACGTCCTAAGGAGGGGCACATTTTGACTCAGAGCATATAGGCATTTGTGAGGTTTGCACTGGGGAAGTAGTGTGTTGCTGAGTTGTGAGCTGTTGGAATCTCAGCCCCACCACACACACACACACACACACACACACACACACACACACACACACACTGCATTGTCTCATAATCACTGCAGCGCTCACTGCTGACTGTTCCCGGCACCCATCTCCTTTTAGCCGCATCCATCCCACAGCCCTTCGCCGGCAAACTAACGCTCCTTCTGGTTCTCATCATCGGCACTTGTGCCGTGATGCAACGCAGTGTAATTTGAACTGCCAGCAGGACTGCAGTCAGGTAAAGAGGTGAGGGGAAACGCGGGGGCATCGTGTTTTATTAATCAAGGGTCTCGGCAGCGCAAAGCTGCACGAACAGCAGTGTAAACTGCCTTGCTAAATACAGGCGGATTGTTGGCTTCATTACTGGACAGCTGATGGGCTGTGTTTGCTCTCCCTCATGTGCTTAGACACACACACACACACACACACACACACACACACACACAAAACCAACCACAGGATAGAATATATACATCTTATATTTTAATTTTGTCAGTAATAGAAACTGAGGACTATGGGATATACAATGCCTTGCAGAGGGATTCAGGGCCTTGATGAATCCTTTCATTTTACTAAAGGGTAGATTCAAATTTCATGCTGTGTGATATTTTATTTCAAAATACTGAATGTCAAAATTACAATGACTTTTGGAAAACTTTGTCTATCTCATTTTCATTACCCGCTTGTCCCAGACAGGGCTTCAGCAGACCAGAGTCTATGTCAGAATTACTGGGCACCAGGCAAGGAGGGGGTCCACCCTGGGAAGGACACCTATCCATTGCAGGGTAGCCACACACACACACACACACACACACACACACACACACACACACACACACACAATCTACATCGGCCAATTCAACTGGAAACACACGTTTGCGAACAGTATAGTGTGTTCAAGTGTTACAGGACAGGATGAGTTGGGGTGGGGGGGATGAGAAAAGGGTAGGTGTTCTTACAGGGCAGGTGAGCAGTCTGGTGGATCTCTCACCTGATTGGCTGTGTTGATGTCTATGCCGTTCTTGATGTGGTCCAGAGCCTTGTCTAAGTTTCCGGAACGAGCGGCGCGGAGGAAGCTGGTGGCAGCATCAGCCTGGTGGGCAGAGAAGACACAGCTGAAATCTTACCGGTGCCAGAGGCACCAGACAGACGCCCCATCATGCCAAGACAACAGAGCAAAGGCAGCGGCACTGGGGAACAGCACAGCTGGGGAGCAGGTAGTAATAATCCCACCTCTTCTTGTTTCACAGGTACAGCATTCCTTGGTGCTGGAATCAGCAGAACGCGCAGAGAACCACCGCAGCGCCCCACATTACAGCACCGTTCGCCTGGTGCCTTGTGTTTATCTGTGACACATGGCACAGCTGGGCCCTGTCTGTTCCTACACATTTAGTGCAACGGAACAAATGACATACTGAGGCTTCTGTTAGGCTGTCATAAGCTTGTTTATGCCATTTGCAGCAAGTCTTTGTAATAAGTACACTAGTTAACTTTATGATAGAAGATCTGGAGCTTGTCAAGCAATTTTGGCCTATTAACGCAACAGTAGCACCGCACGATCTTCTCGGTGATAATTGTACCATTTGCCTGTTTTACTTGTGGACTTGAGACTGAGCCACACACCTTTGTCTTCCCATTGAAATTGTGCTTAAACTAGTTGTCAGTGTCATCATAAAGAGGAGGGATGGCTTATTTACTGTGGCACAGAGACCTAGACTGCGGCAAAGCCCCCCCCCACTTCTTTCAGCCTCTCTCTCTCTCTCTCTCTCTCTCTCCACAGCTATTCTCACACTGTACTGCTTCAGAATCTCCTTTGCACCCTCGATTGCCCGCACTCCATGTCTGAGCATCTCCCTCCCTTTTGCTCAGTCTCTCTCCTCTGCATAATCCTCTTCTTCTCCTGCACTATGGAACTGGGATGTTCAAATTAGCAAGTGTAATGCGCACCATCCCCCCGCTTCCCTGCTCTTGAGCTGCAGAGCATGGTCGGCAGGGAGAGGTGGTGATGGAGCAACCCCAATGAGATGCCAGAGCGGTTTCCGGTGTGTCCCGTTCTGCCCCCAACCCTGGTGGGACGCACCCGGCCCTCCCATTCACACGGCCCACGGGGCCAGCCGGAGCACGATTCTGGAGCTCCCCCAGCACTCCCAGTACCGTCTCCTGGGATGTCCTGAATGTGCAGGGCTCTGAAAATGTCCACTCGAACAGGGCCTCTTCGTGCCATTCATAAGGGCTTGTCACGGAGCACCCGGTTCTCAGGCCACCGCAGCACAGCCCGGGGAACTCTCATTATCTGCGCTTCTTCCCCTCACAGCTAAACGCAACATCAACAACGTAGCCCTGGACAGCAAGAAGGCAGAAACTCGACCTGCATGTAATGGCCTGGAGAACAACCATAAGCTGGATAAAAATCTCACAAGCGGACGGTGGAACCGACGGCTGAGCGCAAACAGAAAGTGAAAGGACAGAGAGAGAGATTAGTGCTATTTTTGGCTCACGGGAGTCCGTCTCCAGGACAGTTTCATAAACCCAGCCCTGAGGATAGGGCTTGAAATGTGAACTATAACCCCAATAAGCAAGGGTGGTGCCTCTTGACCTGCAGACAGCTGCTGGAAAGAAAGCAAACCCTACCGATGGCACTGTGACCACACTTGACTTGGGCATCAAGCGGAGCTGGAAATAATTATGAATAAAACAATTACATACATACCTAAAAGTTCCGTAGAGGACTAATAAAAATACAATCCAGGCCACCCCCCTATAGGGGGCCAATGACTTGAAACGTTTGAGCTCACCAGTATACGTCAGTTGTGTGTAAACAAACAAGAAAGTAAAAAAGGGGGGGGCAGGCTAGCCGACATAACCTTGCATACGTTACCTGGTTGTTCCGTATCCATACACTGAACCTGCCCACCCCACACCCCAGGCACCTGCCAGTTCCCCTGTACTGACACAACTTCACAACCTGATCAAATGTGATACGAACTCAAAAAAAGAGAGAGAAGGTACACACACACACACACACACACACACACACACACACACACACGTCAGGTTCAGCAGGTGTAATAGCTCACAGCCACAGAGCTCTGCTGACCGCTAACCCACTAAGGAAAGGGAATCTGTCAGGATTAAAAATCCTTCAGGATTTTCCCTATTGAACTTCTAAGCTCTCCTCATCTGTTACAGAGGCACACACATAAAAACCTGTTGCCAAACACTCTATTCCCTTTCGTCCCCCCAGCTGGGTTGCCTGGATGCAGCAGCAGCNTTCAGCAGGTGTAATGGCTCACAGCCACAGAGCTCTGCTGACCGCTAACCCACTAAGGAAAGGGAATCTGTCAGGATTAAAAATCCTTCAGGATTTTCCCTATTGAACTTCTAAGCTCTCCTCATCTGTTACAGAGGCACACACATAAAAACCTGTTGCCAAACACTCTATTCCCTTTCGTCCCCCCAGCTGGGTTGCCTGGATGCAGCAGCAGCCTGGTCTCCTGACACAAACCTCGCCCCCAGCTGCCAGTCCTACCAGTTCCTTCATGCCTTGTTCCCAGTTCCTGCTACGGCCCTGCACTCAGCCGCTGTCCTTCTCCTGCTCTCTCCTCTTGCACGTCCTCTTGCCTGCCTCTCTCAGGCCGAGCCCCCGCTCACACACACCTGTCGCAGCGCAGTGAGGGTTCAGCTAAAATTACCAGGACTTTCCTACTCTCAGATTGTCCACTTGTCCACACAGCATCTACACAGCGCAGTCCACTTGAACCGCGCTGACATACAGGATCCACGTTACTGGAAACGAAAAATAAAACTGCCACACTCAACTATCCTCCAAACTCTCATTAAAAATGGCCTAAAATAAAAGAGATTTGTAACTGAGGCCCCTGTCCAGGTAGAAAAAGACATTTACACATTACACATGTCGCCGCATCATATCACAAGATATCGGCTAATTGGTATCTGATTTAAAGGAATAATAAAATATATGCTGAAATGAACATTACACATATTTGATTTGGGTCTCCTGTCAGCTTTGCTGTCTGGCTCTTTCACTGGGGAGCCCACAGATCCACAGCTGTACTTTAACGCTTTAAAACGCTCACTTTCCACAGCAAATTCCCGAATGAGTTGACAGTAGCTCCTCATCCTTTAATAACACTCAGTTTTTCATTTTAGTCGTGCGCTCAAACATCCGAGAGCATTTTTTTTGACTGTGCGGCCTGCTAATGAAGATGAAAACGTCAAGCTAAATATTCTGTACCTTTATCACCCCCATCGACGCACCCCCGAATCACTCAGGCTTTAGTGTGTGTGTGTGTGTGTGTGTGTGTGTGTGTGTGTGTGTGTGTGTGCGTGTGTGTGCGCGCGTGTGAGAGTGTGTGTGAATGTGGGGGGTCTGTGTCATGGTGACTCACGGGGCATGCGGCTAGAGCAAACACAGCCAATGGTGCCTTCACACTCAAAAATGGTTGTGTCTGCTGGGGGGTGGGACGGGGGTTGTGCACTCTCACTCCCACGTTCTGCATGGCGACTCCCTGGATACCGGGTCCCCACCAGGGGCTCCTGGTTAAGCCCCTCTCACCCCCCCGCGGAGGCGTTACAGAAGTGTCGTTCTGTCCCAGCACAGCATCCTATCTGCTGAATCATGACTGCATGTTAGCGGCACAGATCTCCTAACTTGTTGGAGGCGTTAAACAAAACAGCACTAATGCTTTTTATATTAAATTATTTATTTAGCTGATACTTTTCTCCGGTGAGTTACAATGTAAAGCTGCTTGTAATGATTTTCCCATTTGTACAGCTGAGTCATTTTTGCTGACCGCTGCCAACCAACGGGGGTTACGGGATGTGCACCACGCTGGGTCGGCTACCTGTAAGTGTTTATGGGGAAAACAACAGTCATAGACAAAGTACCCAAACATAAACACTTCAAGCTGAACTGGGTTGTTTAAAGTGAGCTTTCTCGCTCCCCCTTTCTGGATTTCCCTCTCTCTGTCTCCTGCTGTACTGCTGTCCTCTGGGACAGTTTGCTGGGGGTAGAACTTCCTCACCTCTGGTGCTTTTAAAAGCCAAATTCATCTTCAACAGAGAGCCACGCCAGCATGGGTGCCAAACCCAGTGCTTTCCAGCTGGCCAGAGGGCCAAGTGGGCTTCTTCCGTGCCCCTCTGTGCCCCCATCATCAGGCCGCTACCCTCAAAGCTTTACTGCCAGCTCCCTGATACGGTCCTAAATACCTATTACTCCATATCTAAACTCTTCTCCAGGGCGACTTACCATGCTGTAAACTACACTAAACTGCCTACAGTTATTCTCACATTTATACAGCACAGTAACAGGCTCATCTACACACACACTAAGGGCAGTTTAAGTCCCCATTTCACCTGAAACACATAATAGGACTGTGGCTGGATATTGAAGCAACCCGTGTGAACGTGGTGACAAAAGTCAGTCTATACACACACTGATGAGGCTTTGAACTCACAACCTATGAGGCACCGGTGCGACCTACTGTGTCACCACACCAGCCACACTGAGTGGTTGCAGGTAGCTGGTGTGAACTGCACCCTTCTACATTACACAGTGTTCTGCACTCTGTGTCACGCTGATGCTCCACAAGCCCAATGGCTGGCTTTGGGGTCAGAGATCGTGAGGCCACTGAGTCAGGGGGATGTGGGGCTGGACTCCACAAGCCCAGCTGGCGGCACAAGAGCACAGTTTCCTTATTTGTCCAACATTTCCTCAGTTGCCCACGCCTTAGAAGCACGTCTTAAGATAACTTCATTGAAGTGGCCTGCTCTTCAAAACCAAAAACCTGCTCTTTCCCAGAGCAAATCCGCCCGATTTCCCCGCAGGTGACTTTTCTGCATGCATTTTTGTTTGCGTGAGCAAATGTACAAATATGCGCTTGTGAGCATGTGTGTTGCACTGTGATAAAGAAGTACTCGGGACCCCTGGGGCCACACCTAGCCCAGCACTTGGCTTTGGTGTTTATGTGTCTCTCAAATGCTGTTGCTGTCACCGCTGTGTCACCCGCCCTCCCCGGTGCTCAACCTGCTGTCATGAAATTCACATAGATGGTGATCCTCAGTTGAATACAGTAAGTATGTAGGGTTTGTTTGTGAGCCTTTCTGAAGTGTACACTACATGACATCCACAAAACGGTGGAATGTGCCAACGTGGACAGACATACAGCATAACAGTGTATTGGACGGAAACTGCCCGGTTATGTTGTGTTATGACAACTAGTGTGAATCACTGAAGCAACTCTGTCCATTTTTATTGGAGTTGGTGATATTTTGGCATAGCTGGGCATCTGTTTTGGGGCTGAGGAATAGAAAAACATTACCATTTAAGTTAACAGTAACCACACCTTTAGTTTATGAAAATTCACCTTATGGAGGGGTTTTCAGAAATGGATTATTATTTTTCATCTAAACAGTTGTAAGGTCACCTTTGGCCAATCCATTTTCCATGTTCCTAATGTCAGTTTGACCATTATGTATGTTGTAAGCAGATTGTTGGACATCTAGCTTCCTTTAACAAAGTGCAGTTCTACACACCTAATGCAGGACCAGGAGGGTCCGATAGAACTGGCTTCCACGTCCCTGTCAAGCGACACGTTTCCGGCAACAGGACCGGCCTACAGATAAACCTTTTCCTTGTCAAAGGGCTGCTGTCAACGTCACTCTTTCAGTTTGCCTTTACCGAGCAAACCGAGCCTAACCTTTTCCCTGAACATCTTAAACAGGCCAGGAGGGTGTTGCTCTGTCAATAACCACCTGCAGGGATCTGCAGGGTGATCAATAAGCCCCCTTATCCCTACTTACCAATGGTTCTGGCGAAAAACTCATTTCTTCCAACGTAAATGTGCTGCTTTGTGTGGAGATGGTTTCACAAACGTTAATCTGGAAGCGTACAACCTTTCGTGGGCCCAAACACTTACAGCTAAGCACTCCTGAGTCAAACAGTTACTCATTTCCATGTCATTGAACCAGTTTTTCCAAAAGGACGTACAGTGTCAAGCTACTTAAAGCGATTTGTGCTACAGGGTATTTTTTCAATCATAGACAGTCTTCCTTGCTCAAGGGTGGGACCTTTGAGTCTAGAGGTGGCAGGTCTACCCACCACCTGACCTGTTGCTCAGGAACTTGCTAATATCCACCATTTTGCAAACCTCACAATGCAACAGGTGTCTCAAGACTGATGTCAAAATTTTGGTTGGGTTTCATTTTAAAAAGGTTCTGTGCAACTGTCACAGCCAGCTTTTGTGAGGTCAGCATACCAACTGCCACCTTTACTCACCGTCATGTAAACTGTCAAGTCTCTGGTCATCACAGTTTTCTGATGGGTCAAAAGGACCTCCGACTACGACTCCCTTCTTCCCCACCACGACCTGGAACCTGTCAGCTGTTACCTCTTTTTATTATTTCTTGCAACTTCACACTATTTAGATCTCTCTGGACATCAGTATGTATATATTTTGGAGTCGTTTGGGTTTCACTTTCCGTTTTAGGGGCTCTCATCATTCTTTATCTTTTGCTGACTCTACTACTGGGTGTATTTATTAAGCTGGAAACTTAACACCTGTAAGGCCACCACTGGGAGGGCAGCGGTCGGATGGGTGTCGGGCATTAAAAGCCCAGCTTATAGAGCGAGCTGTGGAAGGGACACAGCTCTCCGTATGCCCACCAGGCCACAGTGCAGTCATCTAGAGAGGATTTTTGCTGGATATATTGGAGCACTGCGATAGGGTTTGGCTCCTGGCCACCGAACGGAGAACACAAAACTGTTTCTGTCTTGGACAAACACTGTTTTTATTATAACTTCTTTCAAGCACAGGGAACGATTGCTATCAGTTTATTAGTACTCATTTCCCAATTTTCACAAAAAAAAAAATGTCGGCCAGCTTTTATCTTTTCTGAAGCTGTCTGACACTCCCAGACTCTCTCAGTCCCTAATCTTTCTTGCCCTTCCTCCGTCTCCCTCTGCCAGCCCCTCTCTCTTCCTCCATCCTTCCTGCTTCTCCTCCAGCCAACTGTCTCCTCCATCCCCTCTCTGTCTGATGCAGACTGTGGCGCTGCGGCACACTAGATGACGTCACCGCCGAGCTGCTGCCGGAAGACATGCGGCTGTTTTTTCTCTTCTCAGTACCTGTTCCTAAGGCACGCGATCTGTGGGGTCGGGGAACGGTCGTGCAAAAAAATAACTGAGCCCCCACTGCTCTCTGTATGTACTGTATTCCTTGTCCGTCTGAAGGCCTTGGATGTGCAATAATGTGTCCACACAAGAGTGATACATATTTACTAAAAACATCCTCAACAATGGCCTTTGTTTTCCATTTCATGCTTTTCTCCAAAATGATGCATAGTGATCATTAACTAGCATTAAAGTGGTACCTAAAGGTGACTTATAGTGCTAGACACACTACACTACACTCTCTAAGATCATGTGCATATTTTTGCAATACAGTAGTAAACAAACACACAACAGTCGACCTGAAGCTCAGGCTGTTGGATGAGAGCAGACCCCCCCCATAAGGAAATCCACACTAAGACGGGGAGAACATGCATACTTGATACAGACTGAGTGAGATTTGAACCCGTATCTGAACACACAGCCCAGGTGCCACGAGGTACCGGTGCTGCTTGCTGCGGCACTGAATAATGAAAGCTACTGGCTGGGGATGATCACCCCGCTGTGGATGTGGAATGGTATCGGATGTGGGGGGAGCGGCTGAGGGGAAGGGGGACGACGGGGGGAGCCGAGAGGGAGAGCGTGGCTCCCGTGTGTCAACTGTGACGCCTGCTTTCACTCCTTAACCTGTCTCAGAGCGAGACCCCCAGCATCCCCTGATCTGGAGGGGGAAGGCAGGAGGCCCCTGTGCGACAGGCTTGTCAAACGGACCCTCTCAGGTCTGCTAACCCGCGCTAATGCTTCACACAGCAAGGTGCTGAGCATGAGGAACACGGGGCCCCCAGGGTAAAGCCGCCTCCTGCCTGGCCGGCAGTGAGCAGCCGAGCTGATGGATGTAGCTGCAAAACACACTGATGTACGCACACGCACACACACACACACACACACACACACACACACACACACACACACACACACACAGGGAGAAACAAAAGCGAGGAAACTGGTGCTCTAGTGTTTTATTATCTGTAATGCAGCTGCTGCCATTTTTGTGTAATACTGACAAAAGGAAGTGAACGAGATACATAAAGAATAAATTTCACATATGTGAAATTAAAAAAAATACACGCAAAATCTGTGGGTATGTGGAAGCAGGGCACGAGTGCAATTGGCTGTGCACTCATATAGTGTATTGTATGCCACCTATGTCAAATTTCTTTCATCCCATTTTACAGTGTATAAAAAAATGAAAAAATACAAACAATCTGTGTATGTGTAGGTATAGCATAAGAAGAGGATCTTCATTAAATTCTGTTTATTTTTGGAAGTAAGTGCTACTTGGGGGTAGCTGTGGACAGCGTGTCAGTGTGACGCCACCCTATGGATTCAGCGTACAGACCTGTGTGGCTGAGACACACACAAATAATCAATAGGCCTTTTCTCTTGTTTATGGTAAAGCCTGCAGGGGTTGTTCACAAAGCTCATTTTTTGGTGCAATTTTCTGCTGACTTGCATCACAGCTGAAATTGATTTTTTACTCATTTCTCCTCACAGCCTTGCATCCTCCGCGCCCCCTGTGGCTGGAGGCCTGGCTGCGGCAACAGCATCCCTTACATTGCTCCCGAACTGCTGTCATACTCACCGTCCTGGTCAACACTGCATGACTGGACATTAAATACTTCCTGGTGTTGAAATCTCATCCATGTTACACGACTCCTCACCTGGTCCCTATATCTAGTTCTCAGTGTATTTCTGCTGTTCACTGTTCCCTCTCACTGAGTCACTTCTGCACCAAAATGTCATTTTTCTTTTATGCAGATGTGAACAAATAAAAATGCAGGTGCATTTAGGACGTGGGTTTATCGAGGGTCACGCCAAATGTTAATATGAAGAAATGTCCGAATGCACCTTTCAGAGACATCCATCTCCTCCTTCATGTCTCAATGCTACGTTTGTCTGAGAGCGTGTGTGCAAGTGGCAAAAGTCCTCAAAACCCAGGCATGAACACTAAGTTTTTTGCCTTTCTGCACACAATATACTGTCATTAATCATGGAAAATCTGTACGCATTTCCCCAAATATGCCTGACAAGAGGAATTCCTCTCAAAACACAAAACCGATGACCACCGTGTCTTTTATTACTGTTGTCATGGAGATGGAAAATTGTAAGAAAGGGCCCCCCCCCCCTTCTTACAATTTTCCATCTCCATGACAAAGTTACACAGCAGACACACCCCGAAAGATTGTTAAAGTTTCTCCTAGCAGCCTTGAACTAACAGTACAGAGTTGAGAGCCCTCACTGCCTGCGTGCTTCCCGACACCCCCTGCCCTCCCTGTCCCGCTGGGCTGCCATATCTGCTGGCATCTCACCCACCACACACAACAGCAGCAACAGCGGCTCCACTCTGCGTGTGACAGCACCTGCGTCTCCATCCCTCCAAGAGGCCTTTCTTAATCTCTCCTCCATAATCTAATTCTTTATCTTAATCTCTCTCTCCAGTCTGAGTTTGACGCAACAGTGGCAGAAATGCATGCAAATGAAGCTGCTGGGAAACAGTCTATCATCGACCCCAGATATCAACCGCACTATGGTAAACGGAGTGTTTATTCTGTTGCATCATCCCCAGCGTGACAGCGGTGAGGAGAACATTTGGTTTGTTACCGTGTTTACACCGTTCAGATGACCTCTACGTCTTCCTGACGCTTCATCCAGAAATAAAAGAAAAACTGAACACGCTGATTCATATCGGATCATCTGTCCATATCATCATATAAACAGCAGTCGGTCGACTTGGACGGTGGGAACAGATGGAAGTTCATACTCTGGGTCCCAAACATGACAGCACATCAAACACACCATAAATATAAATGTAGGAAATATCTGAACAATAACCGAGGGAGAAGGTAAAAGGAAAAAAAAAACAAATAAACTAAAGGTAAACAAGCAGAAAACAACACACATTCACAGGAACACACACCCACCAAACACACAGATACACACAACCACAGAAGCATGTAGATAATGAAATACACGTGGGATGGAATCTGAAACTGGGATAAGCTGTATAAGATCAACTAATAGACTTATATGGATTTATTCTGGGATAGATATGAGTGATAAATATAAACAGGAGTGATGACCATGTGGACAGAAAACAGGGTTCAGCGAAAACAAATGATGGCAAAGAATAAAGAAAAATACACTGAGGTGGGTGGATGCAAGCAGGTGAAGGAGTGGCCGTGCAAACACAGCAGGGGACAGGTGAGACAGACAGGTGGGACAGACAGGTATGTAGGAAACTCCTACTCACTCCGCAGGTGTTGATGCTGGCTGGCATGCCTGCGCGACCTTCCCTCGACTGGGCTCCCGCGTCCCCGACCGCTGAGGTGCTCCTGTACCGCCCGGCCGAGATCCGGGTCTGGCCCGGGTGTCCCGTCCACGCACACTCGTCCATCCTCGGCCAGCTGTCAGCCAGCAGGGGGGAGGGGTGGAGTGGGCGGGGAGGGGGCTTATCTTACCAGGAGCGTGGCCTCTATCGAGGGGCGCACATGGCAGAAGTTGCGACTACGCCCGTATTTTCCTTGTCCTCACACCAAATCGCCCTCTTTTGGGACCCTGCGCTTTTCCTCTCCTAATTTCTACACCCCAGGTTTCGCTCCGGCGCCCGGATCGCAGCCCTTCCCTGTCTGTCACCTTGTGTTCACAGACCCCCTCATGCTCTCTACAAGCGGACAAGCGCTGCACCGGGGCATTTCTAAATGCCGTGCTTCTATGCAGAAAAGAGCATTCTGAATCAGTGTGCTCCAGCCTTTGGAGTGACTTACAGTGACAAAGCGGCCCAGCAGGGGGGTCATTTAAACGGCTGTGGCCCGGCAACAATGGCACAGACAGAGGGTGGGGGGTGGTGAGGGGGGAGAAGGGCCGGCGTCTGAAAAGGGCCTGCCTCTTTTAATAAAGCGTCCGTCATTCGCAGCCTGAAAAGGCCTTTTTTCTCTGGGCTAAATGCTGGGAAAAGGGCTTCTCTGCCAAAGCTGAGCAAGGGCATAAATACGGTCAGGAGGGGTCCGGGGACTCGGGGGTGGGGGACACCTGACAGACGCTGCAGAGAGACCGGCCCCTTCGCCTTGCAGAAAACATCACGTGCTTCCGTACTTGTGGAAACTTTGCGTTAAAATTGTGCGAAATTTCCAAAAACAAACAAACCCGTCTTGTTGCTCTTCATGAACAACAGCAGCACGTTTCACCATCAGTCAGTGGGACTAGAAGGCTTTTTACATTTACTTGTTTTGCTGATGTCTTTACAATGATTTAATTGTTCAGACAGCAAGGTAATTTTTTATCTATGAATTTTAGGGCAAACACCTTTATCCAAGGTACTAGAGCAGGAGGCTGGACTAGAACGTCGGTCTCTCAAGCCCATAGGGCTTAGAACTGGTGTCTTAGACTCAAAGGACCCAGGTTTGACCCCCAGCTCTTGCTGCATTACCACCGATCATGACACTCACCGTGAATTGCTCCCATAAAGGTTATCCTGCCGTATAAATAGGTAAGTTGTTATAAGCAGCTTTGGAGAAATGCTTCAGAACAATAAATAAATGTAAAAAAAAAATCTAAGACGCATTTGAGGAGTAGTAAGTTGTGACTTTGCACCCCAGAGAATATACTACAAAGGTGACCTCTCAGTGTCTGCTTTCTCAGCAGAGAGACAGTGATTCCCTGGAGAAGCATACAGTTCTGGCGGGACTCTTTACCGTGATTTACTGCCCACTCAAGGGGTGTGTGTTGGGGCAACAAGGGAGGAGGAAACCTGCAGACCTCTGGCCCAGTAAGTGAGAGAACAAAGCTCATGCCAGGCCTGGGGGCTTCCTACTTGTACTGCTTTGTAATTTTATGGGCCATTTCCACACTGGGGCCTTTCAACACACACACACACACACACACACACACACACACACACACAAATTGTCCTCTTGAAGTTGCAAGTCTACTGACTTAAAACAAAACCTGACCTGACCTGAGATGGCTGCTTGCTTACTTTCCACTGACCCCTCCCCCAAGCACTCTGCTGCTGCTGATGTGTGTGTGTGTGTGTGTGTGTGTGTGTGTGTGTCTGTGTTTGTGTGTGTATGCGTGTGTATCTGCAGTGCTGCAGGGCTGAGCACTCTGTCACTGTGAATCTGTCACCCTCCCCACAGGGCAAGCTGCCGACACAACCTGTCAGAGGCAGCAGGACTACACAGGGCCAGACGGAGCAAGACTCCTGCATGCAAGCACGTGCGCACACACACACACACACACACACACACACACACACACACACACACACACAGATGTGCGTGCGCAGAAATATTCACACACATATGCACATTCACCCTCAGACACATACACTCATGCACTCAAACACTGAAATGCACATACACATGTACCCAGTCACACACATGCACACAACCATGTTCAAACACTGAAACAGCATCAAAATACAACCAAACACCCCCCAAATTTGTAGCTGTGCAGACACATAATCACAGCCACAAATGGACACACAAACACAACAAGATGTAGGTCTGCGTACGCAGCTCATCACTTCATTCCCCCGGCGTGTTCGCACACACACTTGCACACTGACAGAGGTGGGTGAAACACGGTGACCACACACTCATTCTGAGCAAGGTGAAATGAAGGTAAAACACTGTTTTTCCCTTTCAAGGTTAGCCTCACCTGCAAGCCTTTAGGAGCAGTTTTGGTTGCATTCCTGCTCCCTCATGATGGGGTATATGTCTGTTTATAAGGCTTTATTAGGACATTACTGTTCAGGCACTGATTTAAATGTAAATCACTATGATTTACAGCACAATGTGCCGTGTTATATAAAATAATGTTTAGTTCATGAACATGTTACCAGCGCAGGTAATTAAACAGGGAAATTAAAACCCTAGCTGTTAGAAGGGACAGGGACAGATGTGCCTAGATCCGAACCAGTTTGACAGAAGACCTGCAAAGTTGTTCATATTAAGTATACCTTTATTACTATTTTATATCTACCTTGAGTCATTCCTTCAGTAGAAGCTTCTCTCCAAAGCAACGTACAACAAACTACCCATTTACACAGTACTGAGACTTTTTCACAGGAGTCATTTCAGGGTAACACCTTGCTCAAGGGCGGCAGCAGGAGGTGGGAGCGGAACTCACAGCCTCCGAGTCCAGAGGCAGCCATTGTAATCACTACCCCACCTGCTGTATTCATTTGTTTATGTGTGTGTATGTGTGTGTGTGTGAAGACATTTATTTGCAAATGTGGTCACATTGTCTCTGACACTGTCCTGTTGTTTCTATGGTACTATGGTGACTCTATCTATCTATCTATCTATCTATCTATCTATCTATCTATCTATCTATCTGTCCATCTGTCTGTCTGTCTGTCTATCTATCTATCTATCTGTCCATCTGTGTCTGTCTGTCTGTCTGTCTGTCTGTCTATCTATCTATCTATCTATCTATCTGTGTCTGTCTGTCTATCTATCTATCTATCTATCAATCTGTCCATCTGTGTCTGTCTGTCTATCTATCTATCTATCTATCTATGTCTGTCTGTCTATCTATCTATCCGTCTGTCTGTCTACCTGTCTATCTGTCTAGCGATATACTGATGGAGGAGCAGCTGGCTCAAGGCCTCCCCCCGGTGGAGACAGGGGGCCTCGCAGACTGCAGCACTGGTTCGCTGTAGGGTACAGTAGTGGCGGCGAGACGGGAGGCTGCGTCAGCTGCAGACAATCCGACAGGAAGGCCGTGTGCTCCTGCGGCCCACGACCGATTGTTCTGCACAGGGGTGGTTAAGAAACGGAGAGAGGCAAGGTGGTGGCGTGACAGAGACATAGCTGAGGCCAAAGTCGAGACACAAAAAAGATTAAGTCGCCCCAGATGGCGCTGGGGAGCTGTTTGTCACGGGGTCATTGTCTTTGTCCTCTGAAGCACCCCGGGAGCTCGCTGCCACCATGCTGCACGAGTGAAGCTCATCTCCCGGCAGGATGGTGATATCGATCCCTGCTCCTCTCTGGCACTGCGCAAAGAGGCGGGTGTTTTTGTGTTTGAGTCTGTGGGGGGCGGGCTGTGAACAAGTGGAAGGGAGATGGAGGGGGGGAAAGGGAGGAAGCAAGAGGGAGTGTAAACAACAGGGAATCCTGGGAGGAGGTATACCTGTGCACATCTCAAATGCTCCTATCTGCATATGGGGAGCAGGACAAGGTGCATGTAGGACCTCGCTGAATGGAGGAGGGTGTGTTAAAATACAGCAGCGTGGTTCAGTACGGTACGGTGTGGTGGGTCAGACTGGGTTGCAGTGAACCATGGGAGGGGAATCATACTGCACTGTTGCGGACAGTGAGACAGCCAAGGGACTGTGTGTTTGTCATAAATATAAAGCTGCACGGGGAGTGGGGTGTGAGCTTGTCAGCTGACATGGATTGTGCGGGACACTGTACGCTATGGGACCCCACTGCAATCGGCAGCCAGGCACCCGGGTTCCAGGGTCTCCATCAGGTGCTCTGGTTTCCTCTCACGGTCTGAATTGCTGGCTCTAAGTTGCCTTTAATGTGTACGGTTCTCAGATGAAGTGTTAGGTTCCTGTGCTGTGTAGATGGGTGAGTGAAGGTCGGAAGTTCAGTGTGGTGAACCAGCATGGTAAATCACCTTAGATAAAGGAATCAGCTAAATGTTATTCAATAATCATTGTATGTCGCAGCATCGTCTCTGTTTGCCCCCATGAGTCTGCTGGTCACTTGCTTTGTGTCATAACACATGGTGAGGGAGTGAGTGAAGGAAAAAGGGGAGCAGTGAAGGGACAGAAGGACAGAGAAGAGGACTGTGGGAATGAATTGCTGAGCACCAGTGCAACACTGCGATAATAAACAAATCCGGTCTCCGGGGTGGGGTGTTGACAGTGTGACAGTGTGACTTTGGAGCTTAATGCTGAGTCAGGCACATACATACAGCACACACACACACATGCACAGTCACCCTTGCTCTCTGACACAGAAGTGAAACTTGTGTATAGATCTGCAAAAAGGAGCCGCTGTCCATGTACTCTCTCTCACACACACACACACACACACACACACACACACACACACACACACACCTGCACCTGGGCTTCATTCGGACAAACATAAGTTATGATGCTCGTACTGCTTGTATTTGTATGTGTTTAAAACTAACAGATTTTTTTAGGAGTTTTATGTTCTGTATTTTAAATGTGTCAGTTTAAAAAGATTTCTGCTCCAGGTTAAAAAAGAAATGGTTAAAACATTATGTTTACATTAATCGCTTCAAAATATAAAACATTAATTTCCTGTAAAAAGTGTTTTAAAAATGTAGTATGAAAATATTATAACTTTTGTCTTTGTACTTTTTGAATAATTTGGCCTGCCACCGGCACACAAGGGCTCAGCTGGGACCGGCCTGTCGAACCCGGGCTGAAAAGTGCTTCCTTGGGTTCGGGACGTGTGTTTGTTACTCTCCACGTCACTGAACAGTGACACCTGCAACTTATTGTGTTATTTTGACCCACGACACCTGCAGACCCTACAGTGAACTGAAGCAAGCGCCTCACAGGTGGCAGCACCGTGTGACTGTGACCCCCCTTTGGGACTTTGTGTAGGTGTCCTGGCAGGAGAAACAGAACCCACATATCTTTGGGTTAACAGAGAAAGCAGTTGAAAATACTGTTGATAAGGACATGCAGCAGCCATCGCTCAACACAAGGCCAGTGAGGAAGTAAATCTGATGCTGTTCATTTATTCATCTACGCTCCACCTCTCGGCCCCCCCGCCCATGTCACGCCCGCTCTTTTCACTGCTCTGCAAGTTCTTAGCAATTTTAATTTAGATAGAAAACGCATTTCAAACCAACGAAAAAGGAAAGGCTTTCACAGAGACAGCCAGCACGGGCTTTGAAGGGCATCTAAAGGATAGTCAGACATGAAAAAGTATCACTGGCTGCTGAGCACAGCTGGATGAACTCAATTTTGACCTGGTGCTTTATTGCAGATGAGGGTCCAAGATCCTTATCTTGTACGGGACTAGCCGTGTACAGCACTGTGTAAGTTTATTTCGACGTGTCACATAGCAGCCGGGCGCTGCAGTCTCACCCTGACAGTGTATAAGACAAAAGCAAAGCAGAGGAAACACACCAGTTCCTCAGGTAACTGAGCTAATTCATCTGGTGTTGGAGATGTCCTGCTGTGCAGGGATAGAAATATCATTATTAAAAAAAGAATTGGTTCCCAGTTGAAAAATGTGTTACCTAAAAACCAATTGAAATACCAGAATAAAAGGTACTTCTGCATTACATTTGTAAGCATTTTTCTGACATATTGTGTATTTATAACAAAAGTTATTGCTTCTAGCTTGTTATACTTCCCACTCCTGGTGATGTTCAGACTCCTCTCTTTTAATGTACACCTTACACCCCGACAAATATTCCCTCACTCTTTCATTCTGGCCACTTCTTGCATAACCACACCAGCCATATACTTCCCACTCCTGGTGTCATAGATAATTTGGATGAACATATTACTGTCGACTAAAATAGGCTGCACACAAATCCCATCTAAAATAGCTGATTCAGCATTACTAGCAATTTATTTAGCAGACACTTTTCTGTGGAAGCAACCTAACAGTTTAGGCTATTTCCAATTATTCAGCCATTCGTACAACATGGTGATATTTGCTAAATAAAGGAAACTACCCCGATCGAGAGTATTACAAGAAGTGAGATTAGCTCATTTTATTATTTAACTATTAACTCAACTATTTAAATAGTATAAACCACTTTAATACAATGAATACTTTTACACTGGCATAAATAAAGCCTTGATCAAACAAAGATCAGCCATCATCACAGCGTCTCTGGTTGCAGAGTGAAAGACGCCGGCAGTGATCACATTAACTCCATTTCTGTACCTCCTGCCCCCCCATTCTACACCGAACAAGCAAACTGTGAACGAATAAAGCAATGAACGAACGAAAACGCAGCGTGAGAAGAGAAGCTCTAACTGCAGGTATTACAAGTGTGGCCAGTTGTGTGGTCTGCTGGTTTGAATGTCCACCATGAAGAAGTCTGGACAGGTGAGCAAACCAGTCGCTTTTTTTCTGAAGAAATAATGCTGATTTGGTCCCCTCACTAAGTGTATTAACCCCGTTTTGAGGGTTACAAAAGGGTGTTTGTATTTTTTAGATGCCCATTATTTGTATGGGAGTCATATAATGGATGGGTGTAGTTTTCTCAACAGCGTGGGGATCCTAGGGCCTTTACCGCCAACTGTGTTCTCAGGTCCTGCTCCTTATGTACCACACTGTTTGCCACCTGTGGATATCGCAGGAGAAGCTCAGCCCCTCGCCGATCCCGGATTTCTGCCTGACTGCAGGGTGGACAATGCTGGGGCTGGTTTGTCTAAGGCTCAGCGTTTCTGTTTTAATGGGGAGAGTAGGGTTGTAAACTGCAGGACCCCAAGTGGTTGATGTTTCTGGTGCTACTGCCTGGCTGTCAGCTGGAACTGCTTTTGAGTTTTATCAGGCAGTTGGTTAGCGATCCTCACCCTCAAGCTGGATGTGAATGAAGCAGGAACACTGTGTGTGGGTGGCTTTAAAACTCATGAGGTTCCTCAGCTTTGTCTGGTCTCAGACGTGGACGCCGTTACTTCGAAGTTAAGCCCTGGAGAGTCTGTGATTTTTTTTTGTTTATTTGAGTTCTGGAGCGGTTCTGAACTGACTTTTTGAGGGGGTGATCTGTTCAACCTCTGACTGTTTCTGCTGAGCAAAGTTGACTGCAGGCAGATGATGAAGCAAGGATCAGCACAAAGAGACAGACGGACAGACATACACATAAGAATACACACACACACACACACACACACACACACACAGACAATTAGTCAGACACACAGATTTACATTCACACATAGAGTGAGAGACACCCGGATGAACAGACAAACAAAAAGACAAAACACATGAAATATATATATTTAATAAACACACACACGCACGCACACACATGCACACACACTCACAATACATTAAAATATATGAGGCACAGCTGATCTGTCCCAGTGACGGAGGCCCTGTGACAGCAAGGTCGCTGCAGCCTTCTGCTATGTAGAGTAGCTCTCGCAAGTGTTTTCAGGAAGCCAAATGCTTGTCTATGACATGGACTGGCACAGAGCTGATGACCCTGACGGGTCGAACCCTCAGCTTTACTGTACCTGTGAACCTCCTGCTGTACTAACTGCTTGCCCTCAGCTGTCCGTTTCCCTCCTGTCCTCATTCTCTCTTTTCCTGGAACCTGGATTAGCCGTTTGGGTTCATTGGCTGGACGGAGCCACCATAACTTCCAGCCCAGTGGTTTCATTCAGTATGAAATATAATACCAAGAGAATATGAAATAGGAGATAACAGAGGACATAACCCTGGATTGCGCTCCACTGATACCGTCACGAGACTCTTGGCAGATCTTTACATCAGTCGCAAATAAATCCCCAAGGCACAATTACAGAATCAGCGGCTGACTGAAAATAGACAGAATTGAATTGAATAAAGGAATTGAATAAAATAATAAGAAAAATTGTATTTTTTGCAAAAGAACTGCTTGATTTCTTCCCTTTCTGGAGAGTTAGACTTTGAACATCACTCCTAGTGAGCAACATGAAGGAAGACAAACGTTACCAGTTACCATCAAACCGTCCATTCTCAACTGTCCTCCCGCAGGACATTTTCAACCCCCCAAATTACCCCCTTCAGTGATGAGGGATCTGACCTTGTCTGAAAGCACACAAACCCCCCCTCCCCCCCCCAAACACACACACTTCCCAAAGCTCCAGCAATGTTGACTGGGGCATGGGAGGTGTGTGGAGTGTGGGTCCGGGATGTGTTGCTCAGTCGGCCTGGTGAGCCCACAGAGAACAGCAGATACACACCTGCCACACACCACTAATCCGCACCCTTTCATACATGCTGCGCACACACACTCTGTATACACACACTGGGTCTGTACCATCCACACAAATCAGATTAAATAAACTCATACTTCTCTCTACCATGTTCTCTAGCAAATTACATATTTACATACATGGATACATTTTTTTTAATACACACATCTCACACCTCAAATATAAATTTGCATGTTGAAGTGGCACGCTCTCTCTCTCACACACACACACACACACACACAAAGCATCACACATACGGGTAGATATGCACTGTATACCGTATGGCACACATACACAAAAAAGCATGCTTACACAATCAAACACAAACACACACCACTTTTTTTTCCACATAGTTTTTTTTGAACCAATGGGAAAATCAGGCGACTCTGGCTGCTCTCGCGCAGTGAGTTAGTGAGACTTGTGTGGCACGTTACCCTGCGTATACGTACGGTAAATGCCATTTCTCCCATGGATTCTCAGCAATAAAAAATACAACAAGTGTCACAACCACGGTACCCACACACAAGACAGAGTACACACAGGGACGAGCAGAAATTAGTGAAAACAACATCAAGCCACAAGAAGGACAACGTAAACTCCAGCCCGAAGCAGGTGTGAGTCCACAGCGTCTAACCAAACCAGGCAGCTCACAAAAAAATCAGTGGGAACTAGAGCTACAACAACCACAAGCAACAGATGAGGAGGAGTGATAGAGAGATAACAGGCAAGAAAACAAGTGAAAGAAACCAAAAAACCCAACAGCACAACTCTGACACACAGAGGTACAGGACAGTCATATGGATAGAGAAATCAGATATACGTGTTAGGTGGATATTTACTGTTTCATCATAGTGCCACACGCCGTGGCTGTCCGGCGGCTCAGCGCTCACACTACTGTCCTGATCGATTAGCCAGCGATGCACCGCATGGGCCTAAAAAGACACACGACACGGAGACAGAGGCCTGTTAATTCAGGGATGGAGGGGAGGTAGAAGGGGGTATGGGGGGAGGGGGGCTGGGAGAGAAGCAGTAGGAGTGAGGACAGCCCTTCACCGTGTTGTGGGTTCCAGGGTGGCCGTCCTCACACCGTTAACGTGCGCCTAGGAAAGAGAACAGTTAAGACTGGTACTGCCGACCGGTGCGAGGAACGAACAGAGGGACTTATCATGCATCTGAAGTCTCTCTGCTCCTTCCTGATGGGGAAAAAAAAAAAAAAAACAGGCCACGTTTCACCAGAAAGGCATTTGAAATGATGGATCTGCTTGTGGAAGGATGTAATGCTGGAGAAGCTGGCTGGGAGGGGAGCCGGGGGGCTTATGGGAGAGTTGCCACGGCGGTCACGTCACAAGGAATCGCGGGATTAAAGCCTTTTGCCGAGGCTTTCATCAGCCATCCGCAGCAGACAGAAATTGAATCCTGCCGCTGATGTTTCCGTGAGCTGGATTGTGTGAGCCTGAGTCCCGCTCTTCGCTTTGCTTCCAGCGAATCTCTGAGCAGAACGAGATTTTCCTGCAGTCAGGTGGCCAGGTGTGCGAATTGGGTAATTTACAACCACCTGAACAAGGAAAGTTGCTTCAAAGAAAAGCGTCAGCAAAATAAATACGTGCAAATGAATCTGATCCCAGAGCAGGGCAGGTCACATGGACTCACTGTCCACACACATGCGGACCAGGTAGGGACACTTGGGAGTTTCAGATCTTGGGAGGCACCTGAGTGTCACTCTAATGGGGCAACTTGTGTGTACAGAACATTGAAAGTCCTGTACTGGGCTGAGGAGCCAGGAAAGTTCTATGTGGTTAAATTTGCTGTAACAACCTTCCCGTTTTTTGACAGCCTTTGCTCTGCCCCATCTGTTACCCTGTGTTTCAGTCCCGTCAGCAGTTAAAATGTGCTTAAGCGACTTTGGAATTCTTTGACTTTTGTGGAGGACACTGGGAAAACAAACAGTGGTGCTGAAAACACAAAACATTTAGTTATAATACAGAGGACCACCCTCTCCTGTAGGACAAGCTCATGGAGGGACAGTTACCTGTCTTGCAGTCCTCACACGGAAACCTTCTTTTCCATTAACAAAAAATGTATTACAGGAAAATATTTACAAAGAACCTTTTTGAAAAATATGCAGCAATCTGTGTGTGTGTGTGGTGAGGGGGCATGTACAATCCATATGCAGAGGAGATACATCAATTAACTGCAGTCGTTGAAGGACATGAAGAGAACTTCAAAGAGCCAAACAAGCGGCGTCTCCTCCCTCGACAGCGCTAAGCTTCAAGGCACTAAAGCTGGGGAAATAACACAGAATAAACAAGAGCAGCAGCAGCAACAGCTCTGGGTGGAGAGTAAGGAGAGGGAGGGAAGACATGACCCCAAAGGCCAGGTCCTCTCAAGACGGTCCGGCCAGAAGAAGCCAGTCGTCTCGTAGCAAGGCAGAGGTAACCAATGTCTTTTGGTGCCACCCGATAAAGGGTCAGGACGGAGCAGTGTGTGAAGGAGGCGGCGAGATGCGGGCTGCTGTTTCGGCTGAGTGTGCTCTGCGGCCTCCGCACCGGTCCGACTGTGAGTGTTTCGGCGTATCTGATTATGGATATAATTGGATTAGGGAGCAGACAGGCGGCGGCGACACGGAGCCGGAGGAGAGAGAGAAGGAAGAGGAGCGGGGCACAGGTGAGGCGGACGCCTGCGGAGGGGCCAACTCAGGTACGGCGAGCAACGTGTGGATTCGCTTTCTCTGAATACTGCACAGACAACACGAACTGCGTCACCGAGTGCATCCGCAGGACACGATTTCCATAATGTTGCAATACGCTCGATTCTCTTCCCCGGGACATTGCTAGATTTTTATATGCTGGACTGAAAATGCAAATCTGAACTCCAGATAAGTGTCTGCAGAATAATGTTTCAACCTGGACAGGCATCATATGATCGTTTCTGTCACCTCCTGGGCCCGGCTTGCCCAAACCCAGCACTGTGAGTGCCCTTGGACAAAGGTGTCCCCTGAATAAATAAAAATATAACCTGCGCTGCTGTATGTCAGTGTGTCCTAGGTTTATACCTCATTGTGTTAGTGCAGAATCGGCACTTTTCTTAGTTTCAATAGGGTATTAACAGGGGGATAGGAGATCTTGCGGTAGCAGATCATAAAAATGAAGATATACAAACACTTCAGTTTACTCCAGGTGACAAAGTTAATGCTTAAAAACTCACTCACTCACCCCCCCAACGCAGGGTGGCCACACACATTCACTGACAAAGAAACACACCGCAGGCGGTTTATAGTAACATGAAACACGTATGTTTGGACTGTGGGAGGAAACCTATGCAAACATCGGAGAACTTGCAAACTCCACGCAGACTGTGGTGGATTCAAACCTATACCTGAAAAGCCCAAGTTTGCTGTTCGGCATCCGTGAACGACCTTTGGTTCTTCACCAGATCGAGGCATGTGAAACACACAGGTTGTCTAGACACCGAATGATGACATCAGTAAATGATCCCAACCTGCTGTCCCAGCCTGGTCACGGGTTCGTGGTGGTCAAGGAGCACACGTGAGCACATGGTTGGATGCTGCCAGAAAAGTCAGAGTGCAAACAATTCTGAGGGTTTTTAACGGCTCTCTCAGATCCTGGCTGCTCGGCCTGCTGGAGGGGAGCCAGCTGAGTAAGGTGGTCACCCCTCCACGTTCCTTCGTAGCCCATCGATCACGCCATCGATTGGGCCATTGTGGCAGGTGTGTGAGTTAGAGAAGGAGAAATCACATCTGGTAAGGAAGAAGCCAAGCCTGACAGGAGGGAGGTCCAGCCAAGCTGGAGGAAGGCTATGTATGGGCAGAGCAATGCCGGACCCTGCTGGCGTGCAATTGCTGCTGTACCCAACAGGAATGGATGTTTAGCCAGATACTCAAGGGGGGACAAGCACACTATACCTAGTGGATCTCCTATCCGATCACTAGCCACTGTACACTCAGTGTGAAATGGCTTCGGCAGTGAAACAGCCATCATCAAGAACCCCCTGCTCAACTCCAGGAGAAACCGCAGGGCTGTTTCAAGGAGACTGTAACTGCAAAGTGGCATTGTGGCCGCCTGAATAATGCAGTTAAGTGAAAAGCTCCACGTCACACAACAGATTAGATCTGAGGACGCTGTCGGGGAGGCCAAAATGATGAGTTCACAATGAACACGCAGCGCTAACACCATTATTCAAGGTTTAAACATCCCAGTGTGTTGGGTTCATTTCAGCCGGTCACTAGGCGCCATGAGTAAGAGAAGAGAGCCATGTCGTCCACTGTAGTCTACAGCTTAAGTCAAAGCCTCAAAACTCTCCAGCCTCTCCTTCCCTCAGCTCCGTGCACCATCCCTCACCAGCTATGTTCCAGCCACCTGGCCAAGCAAATGGACCAATGCATCCTCTGTCCTCTCTAAATGGACCTCTGCTAAATTATTCACTACCTTCAAAAATAGAGGTGCACAGACTTTTCGAACAATATGAAAATGTGTAAAAACACAGTACTGTATGTATGTAGAAAAATGAGGCCTAGCCATTTAGAAAGGGAGTCATAAGACCCCGAATATGTTTAGTTAATGTGATGCTGAGCTTCAAACAAAGTAATCCATAGCAGTCATGCTACATACATGGGGCAGCAGGTGGCCTGCAGGTTACAGCTGCTGCTTTTGGATTTGAAGAATCCCGGTCCAAATCCCACCTTCTGCTATAGCGTCCTTGACCCTGAACTGCTGCAGTCCCAGTTACCCCGCTGTGGAGATGCTTAAGCAATTGCAGGTAGCTTCACCTTAAGTCATGCTGGAGAGAAGCATCAGCTATATAAATAAATGTAAATATCCAGTCAGGTTTCTGCAACCAGTTTGAAAGGTCAGTGGTTTAACTGAGTTATACACTTTCCATCCTGTGGAATGTGGTTGATTTACCTTCACTAACTGCTACTGGTTACCCCTGTGCTTTAACTGAATGCTGAATACATATCATCCTCCAGGAGTCACAAATAGTTGAACGTTCAGTTTCATTCCATTTCATCATTCAAAAAATGAGGGGGGGACTAAATGGAAGGGTGGTGTGAATTGGTTAGCCGTGGTGCAGGAGATCAGGGCTCACAACCACCTGGGTAACTGAGCATTTAATATTGAAAACTGCAAAATGAGTAGGGAGGGTTAAAGGAGGAGAGAAACCAAGATGGACGGAGAGGGAAAGAAAGTGCACAGGGAGAGAAGTAGAGAGAAAAAGCAGAGTGGGACAGGGGGGCTGGGAGGAAGAGGGAGACGAAGAGAATGGGAGCAGAACAACACAAATGAAAATGAGTGTGTGTGTGTGTGTGTGCGTGTGAGTGTGTGTGTGTGAGTGTGAGAGATTCTGCAGATCATTGCCTGATAAATAATTCATGGGCGGAAGCAGCAGCGCCAGGCAGGCCTCTCCAGCCGCAGCCACTGCTGCAGCCCCTTGTTACACTGCAGGTACAACAACCAAGTTCACAGCTGCGGCTGGTCTGTAGCCCCCCCTGTTGGTGTGGCCTGGCGGACAGGAGAGGGTCTCTCCGACCCACCGGGGAACTACAGAGACGGCCCTAATAAGTGGATCCTGCATTCTGAAGGCAAACGCAGAGCCGTGACGTGATGCGTAGTTTAAAAGAATCGTATCTCCTGGGAATGGATACGGCGAAAAGACACTGGGAGGGACTTTGAAGTAAGGAGTTTGTACCAATTAAAGGGCTTTTAAGTGTTTAGGATGGATAACTTTTTGAAGGTTTGACGTTCCTGTTTAGATTCACTTACTCTGTGAAGATGCAGACTAAACATAAAATTCAATTTAAATAAAATAATGCCACCAGGCCCCCCAGAGCTTTCGAGCAATCAGACGCCAATGTGTGCTGTCGGATGATGCAGAGAACCAGAAATTTCCTGGTAAACAACTTATTTACAGTTATTCATTTCACACATGCTTCTCCCCAAAGAGATGTAGCTGCATCCATCCACTATCATTTATCCTGGTCAGGGTTGCGATCCCAGAATCCCAGAATCATTCGGCACAAGGCTAAGAAACTAACCTGGAATGGGATGCCGGTGCATCACCCATCACAGGGTGGTCTCTCTCTCTCTCTCTCTCACACACACACACACACAGTGACCAAAATTCACCCGAAACACATGTCTTTGGACCGCAACATCACTGAGCCAGTTTCAAACCCACGTGCGAATACACAGCCTGCTGTGTCACCATGCTGTCCTCCACCCTGATTTATACATCCAGCCATTTTTACAGCTCAATGTTCTACCACAACCACTGAGCTAAAGCATTTGGCTCAAGGTTACAGCAAGAGCTTCTTTCCTGGGAACTCAACCGGCACGAGGGTCACAGTGTCTGTCATTCAATCACCCATTATACTATAGGGCACATTCTCCACAAGTAGCTGTATAATTTATTACTGCAAAGGAGGGCAGAAGAGAAAGCAGTGGAGGAAAACAGCAGATGCGCTGAACAGAGGGTTGTGGAAACATGGAAGCAGAGACCTGGGAAGCAATCCGATAATCTGTCTATATGTGTTTTATCAATGGCAGACAGTGGCACCCCACCCCCTGTTAGCCCTCATGTGCACCCCCACCCCCCCTTTCCGAAGGGAAATACTGCCACGTCTCACTATTTTTATGCCACTTCATTAGCATCATAAAAACGCTGAGCTGAAAAAAAGACTTTCTGAGAGATACAACCGCCAAAAATGTGGATTTAAGTGGCTTATTTTCATCTTTCTTTCATTCTTTTTGTGCAGTTCTCCTTTATCGAAGAGCGAGGGGGCCGTCCGGCACTTTTCTCCAGCAGGCTCATTACGACACTTCTCAGGCTGCCTTCTTTGTGGGGGGCTGCAGCCGCGGCCTGGTGCACGACAGCCGCACATTGGGGGTTAGTGCCTCTGTAGTGCTTACTGCCGTGTGCTTTTAACTGACAACTAGCCCTCTTGCTTATGTTTATTCTTTTCGCAGGCGCCTTTCTCTGGCACAGCTCAGAAATGCCCATTTTTAACGTTTAAAATGTGTGCTTACAGTGTAAGATAATCAACTTTGCAGCCCATTTATACAACAGGGTAACCTTACAGTATCAATCCAGCGCAGCCGCTTTGGCGGAAGGTTCTAGTGCAGAAAGGGAACAACAGTAAGAAAAACACGAATGTATTTGCAAATCCAAAGCAGATATCGGATCAGCTGGAAACCCTCTTTCCCCTAAAACGTTACACTTGTTCAGAAACTTTATGTTTTTATGTGGGACCTAAACTCTTGTTTAACTGTGGGATTTATGCTGTTTGTCACCTAAGACCCTGGCGGCGGTAGAGATATGTCCCTGATGCTGAGTACTGCGGTTTAATGTCTTTTGCTGCCATAAAAGTACATGGGTAAACATTGAATGCGATCATTTTAAACATCCCCGGCTATCAAGTTGCTCCACACTTTAGAGCAAACAGTAAAAACGGTGCAAGACGTGGGATAAATGGGTCACCGTTCAGCATGCGGTGATACTACAAACACCTCCACAGGGCCTTTCTGAGTGCGTGTGAGAGAAAGAGAGTGAGAGGCTGCACATTTCTGCCCCGTCAGGCATATTGCGGTGGCCGTGTTGCAGTGCAGGAGCGACACTTGTTAATATTCAGCAGGACGCCACACCATACCAGATATCATGGTTAACATATGCAGACATGCTGAAATGCACACACACACACACACACACACACACACACACACTGTCCTTCCCGTGCCAACTGAGTGCCTCGCAGTGCTCTGCCCCTTGTGTGATGCCACGCTTGACCTCCCGATGAATCACATTTGGCCCGGTGTCTCGCTGACCATTCATCAGCACGGGGAGCGAAAAACACACCGCGGCTCTTCTCCCGTTTTCTCACCGCTTCCCCACAGTCCCAACTTGTGCGCCCGCTCATTGATCTCACACAAACACACGCAGGGCCACGTGCAGGAGTTTGCGCAAAAAGCAGGGCACAGGTGCAAAAAGTTTGAGTGGCGCTAACAGCCACAGCCGTGCTGTATTTCGTTGAGGAGAAACACAGAGGGAGAAAACCTTCGCAGGAGATAGACCACAGGGAATGAATCAAATGAGGGGGAAAAAAAATCAAATATTCCGCAGCATTTTAAAATTTGAATGAGAAAAAGTTAACTTTCCAATTATGCATGGAGTTAAACCAAGTACTGTGAACTGACACAACAATAAACAACAAAATAAACAGTGAAATCGGAGCACGCCGACCGCTTAACATCGACGCGTGGCCACTTTTCACTGCTCGCACTTTTCTTACATTTCATTTTTAGTTCGGTTTATGAGCGTAAAGTAATTATGCACTTAGTGACTCAAAAATCAATCACTGCTCTGGCAATAAGTTTCTTGCTTTTGCGTAAATATTGCTGCTTGGAGTCGGGCACAAAGGAGGTTCCTACTGCTGCCGCATCGAATCAAAACATGTCTTTGTCCATCACTGCCTTCTTGATCCATCACAGAACCAGAGAGAACCTAAAGACTACAAAGTCCAAGTGACAGCCCAGACATAGCTGGCCCAAGGGTGTGGCAGGACCTTGCTTACAGGGCCCGCCCGCTGTCATATCTGCTCTTTGCCGGCTCCTTCATGGCTGTAAGAGCAGCCTTGTGGGAAGTGAAGGTTACACACAGAGGCTCTGCTGGAGCTGCTCAAGGGAAGGAGGTCTGAGTCACCTTTGTCAGTAGTGGCTCAGTCACGGTGACTTTTTATGTGTAGATGATCTCTTCCATTTTTTTGCCTCTCCTATCTGTAGATGAGTTCCATTGTTGCACATTTACAGTAACACCAGGCCAATCTCTAGATGGTTCCTTTCTTCTGCAGTGCTTCAAGGCAGTGCTTATTTAGCCACACTTCCTACTGTTGACTCAGTTATTCTGAAAGAGTACTAATAAAAGAAAAAACCCAACAGAGTTTGTCATATATAACATTACAGGGTGTGAGAACTGCTGACAGTAGACCTTTTGTTGGTGTTTTTGTTGGGGCGGAGATCAGCTCCAGAAGCCCAGACTCTACCACCTCCTCTCTAAGTCTGCTGTTACTCAGTTGAGAGCTCACTGGAGATCTTTAGGTATCTAGTATATGCAGAATTCTTACCCCTCCCAGCTACTTGTAAAAAGTGAACAAGTGGGAGAGGGTTAAGCAAATTTTTGGAAACGTCAAATAATACATGAATACCAAGTACTTAAGATATGGGACCATGTTTTGCCTAGAAAACAACTTTAGTCCCTTTTGGAAAGGTCCAGTTCCAGTTCTGAACTGTGTATAGGGGGATGGGGGGGCACACTGATCTCCCACTTTACTTTTCTGTTTTTTTTGAGGGATGAAGGGCGTGGAAATGAACTCCCATAAAATGTTCAGTCACATTTGAGTGGAGGATAGGAAGGCCACATTAGCGTCTGACTTCAATAAATCCACTTATCGTGGTGAATGCAGAGCAGATTGCAAGCATTCTCAGGTTGAGTAGGAGTAAAACCCACATCCAGCTGTGCAGGAGACAAAGGAGACCTATGGCGCCACCAGGCTGGGTCCCCTGCTCGGCACTAGGGCACGGTGGTGTTATGATCTAGCGTGTGGATGGAGTCTTGGGTCTGATGCACAGCTTAGTTGACAGCGGCACACAGTGGTTTCTGATCTTCTTGTTCTGGTCTTGGAGCTCCAGGGAAACTGTGTTGAATAGGGTGTGGACCAGGAAAGTATGACACCTGAAGTATCACTGCTACTCTGGATGTGATCCGACAACCACAGGAGAATTACTAATGGTGCATCACCACTCCCCCCCAACCCCGAACACCTCACTCTCCCCTAAATGCCTTCTTCCACAAAGAACTGCTTCCAGACGTCAGTTTTTGGCTTGACAAATGCCGCCGGGGTCCGTCAGAGCTGACAGCGCAGCCGGCTTTATGTCTCATATAGGCTCAGTGAGCTTACGGAGTAGAAAATGTATAAGAGGACAAGTCAGCACATTGGGCAAGTTGTAGGACACATGGCTGGATTTCCAAAGATCTATTTACACCACTGAGTATCTTTGTCTTTGACTACTATCGGTTACAGATTCCTGAAAAAATGCGATCTTTCCTGCTATACCTGAGGTAAGTTTCCAGAAATCGAAGGGTATTCCATATGATAGTGCATTTATATTTGTAACTGTGGCTGTTCTCTACTGACACACAGACTTACATATAATAATATAAATATAATAATTAATATTAAAAATGCAGTGTTGCGAAAAACCATCCCCTCCCGGTTTGCATAATTATGTCATATTTGTCTCACCGAATGGTTTGAGATCTTTAGACGAAATGTACAATGTAAAATGGATGGTGTATAACCTCAAATTAAGCAATGATGTAAAAAATATGTTATCTGTTTACTCAGCTTCCCCTAGTCGAATATTACATTTTACCTAAAGATCTGAAACCGTTCAGCGGTTAACAGGACAAATCGGACAGGGGGCTGATACCTTTTCACAGCACTCTACGTATATATTAGTTTAGGACGTCTGCGCTTCCCCCCACTTCTGCTGACACAGCAGACCTCCAAACAGTCCCCGGGTGGGAAATGTGTTAAAAACTCAACTTGTGACAAGTCCTGCTCTCCCATCCACCCAGCTTCACGCTCTGGGGTGAGGGACCGGATCATTACACGTCTCACGTCTATTTATTGCGCATACTGAGTAAAACACGTATGGGAGGAGAAGGAGAAGGAGAAGTCAGCAGGTTCAACGAGTTTCAAGGTTCAAGTACCACGTAATCCTTATGGGATATATGTCAAGGACCTCGAGAGATCCATTTACACCACTAAATATCTTTGTCGGTGAGTAATATCCATTACAAGCCCCTGATGAAAAATGCAATCTTTCCTCTTATATCTCAGGTAAGTTTCCAGAAATCTGAGGAGGTTTCATACGATATGGCTTGGACACTTGCAGCAGGGACTCTTCTCTACTGACATGCAGACTCATTCACACTTTTCCTGTTCTCTTATAAGCCTGCAGCACGCACGGCCGCTCGTGTTTGTTACAGGTTCAGATGTGTTCAGATGTATTTTCTGATCAGAGAGAGCTGCCGTTGCACCGAAGGTCTGCGACAGAGAAAGGACAAGACATGAGAGAACGGAACAAAGGTACGAACACAAAGGCAGCTACAAACCGAATGAGGTGAGGCAGCCGACAAGAGTCAATACCAAACCCGTAATATATTCCAACATCTGGAAGGAGAAGGGTGGAAGAAGCAAGTGTTTGTCCTATAATAGAGATCTATCATCAGACTGGTCCTGACATCAACTTTGTTAGCGGTACGACTGAATTGTTCAGCAAAACCTCGGTCGTCTCGGAACCCGCAAAACTGCCTCAGCAGAGGTTCTCGTTCTGCCACTCCAAACATCTCCACATCATCTTGAACGCGAGCTCAACAGACGCCAGCGGAGATGGGGGCTGTAACAAGTGAAGCAGGTGTGTGTGACACAGAGAGATGAAGATGTGCCTGCTGAGGAGGCTTGATGGTCAGGTGGGGAGAAAAATAGCCAAAGCCCCGACGGCTAACCGGGAAAGCACACGTGCAAAAGAGAAGGATCCGTTCGAGAGACAGAGGGGAAGGTCAGCCCACAGGGAGGACTCCGGCACAGTGCGGAAGCTCTGCTGCGAATGAGTCATGTCTTATATTGCTGTCAAATTCCTTCTCATTCCAGCTCCCTTTGTCTCCTTTTAAAAGAAGAATGAGACCCTGACTGTGAATCTCCCTCAAATACTTAGTATTAACTATGGTTCTCTCTTATCATCTCAGCAAATACAAAGGCCCTTCCAGGCAAAACATTTCTTTTCCCCCCACCCTCTCCAAAATTCTTTTGTAGCTACCAAATAGGAAGCATTTCTGTCACCGTCACATAACACCGAACCGGCTGTAAACCCACAGATTGTACAGCAGAAAATTATAAATGCCAAAGTTGTATTTACACAAATTTTTCACTAAATACCAAATGGAACTACAGCTGTACAATATATTTGTATTATGTTGCACTGACATTATGCATCCTTTCTATATCACCTGCAATAATTATAATATTTATAATCTCTTGTATTCATGTACTTTTATTTTTATCTATATTATCTATTTCATTTTTTTCTGTATTTTTCCTCCCTATTTACTGCACGTTGGACTGTGGACCTGTGGAACTTCATTTAGTTCTCCCTTGTATACCTGCTGCCTAAGAGAACACAACAATGAACACAACTGTTCACTCCTGATTCATAGAAACAGCCCCAACAAGCGTGCGTCCGGACTGTGGGAGGAAACCAGAGCACTGGTTTAATGAACACGAAAGATGCAGATAGAGCCAGACAGGGCCAAACAGCCCGGGCGCTGCACCACCACGCCAGCCCCGCGAATGCACAACATATAAATAAAAATCATGAAGGAGATAACAGCGTCGAGTCGTAAAACACGTTCACTGCAATGTCTTTCCAACCGCAGGATGAAGGGAGACGCTTTTTTCCATTTATTTCTTGCACTTAGCGGCGACAGTCATTTGTTCCACCACCCAAACAGTGATGACGGCATAAAACAGTGTCAAGGAGAGTGAGAAGTTAATAGTTTGAATACAGCAGAAGGCTCTTAATATGAAACTAATAAAATGCTGAGCAGCCGCAGTGTCACAAGGTCCCGTGCAAATTTTTTGGTTCCCTAGGACTGTTCCCAGAATTACTGAAGACAGGTCAGTCTGACTCACCATGTCGGGTAAAACTAGTCCAGCGTCATGCAGGCTGTTGAAATGACCAAGGTGTTGACAGCTTTCACCGTCACATGGAAAAACGAGTCCCTCCAAAGCAAGAAATCCCAATGCCTGGACATGATCTGGAGTAATGTGTACATACAGCTAACATAAATAGCCAGTCGTCTGGAATTGTGACGTTGGCAAGGCCCAGAGAAGAAGTGCTTGACACAATCGATGCGTCGCTAGTTTGTACAACAGATGACGGCTGGTGTCGCGTGACGCCGTGTGACATCCACAGTCAAAACAAAGAGGTTATCCTGGTCGGTATCCATTGCGGGAGCCGCACCCCATGTACAACTGGGCTGTTTCTCGACAGCTTGGTCTGATGCAACAGAAAAGTAACGGCTGAGTTTAGCGATGAGGTGAAAATCGTAACGGGGTGGTAAGAATCCTAAAAAAAAAAAAAAAATTAAAAAAAAAACCCAGAAATCTGACTTTAGGTTAGTGGGCCGCAATGTTTAGAAGAGTTTTTGTGGGAGAAGTAAAGCAGGTCTGAATGTGAAGGTGAGACTGATGCTGCAACTGCTGCTGGGCTGGTTTATGAAAGACCTCCGTGTGGTGAGTCAAGCCAGAAGAGGAGGTCACAGAAGTCAGTACACCATGTGCCATGTGTGGCGCTCTCCCACTGCCAGCTCTGATCGAATTCCAACTACTCTGCCACGCATCATCCATCTTCTTCTTGCTCGCCCCCCCCCCATGTCGCTTCCTCCCAGTTCTTTTTCTGCAGCTCCGCTCTTCAATTTCTCCCTTCCTGCCCAGCCTGTCCTCTCTGTCGCTGTGCAGCGTGTGGTCTGTTACCAGCCAAAATGGAAAAGTCATCTCCAGCAGCCCGAAAGCCCAAACACCTACGAGGCTTCATTGCACTGCGCATGTAAACATACTAATAGTCACACGTTCGGACACAGTTTGCAGGACGATGGGCCTTCGAAAATGTCTGACCTTGTAAGGCAGAAGCTGCTGCCGAAACGAAACGTAATTGCCTTTGTGAATTAATAATACATGTAGACATTAGATTCGGGGCTTTGCGTTTTTCTTCCACTTTGGCTAAAACAGCAGACCACCGTGCTGCCACTGGTGGGGTGTTAAATCGGTTTAAGAGTGACCGAGGTGCCCTACACTCCCACCCGCCACCAGAAAATCTGTGAGGGAAGAGAAGCTGAGACAGTGCAGTGGCAAAAATGTACAGCCCAGCCTGGACGTGTAAAGGCTCAGGACACAGATCTTGACGTGGAAGGTGGTAGAACACCAAGTCGGGCAGCATTTGTCTAGTTGGAATAATCTAGCTGTGAAGCTTATTTTGCTTCTGTCTGCTACTGATGTCTTACATGAACCCCTGTTTAGCCGGATAACTGTCTGACTACTGGCACTGACTACTAAGCCAAGCAGATTCATACAATATAATAAACCATGTTAGGCTGCAAACTGTATTCTTTTACCTTTTTGCATTGTTTTAATTCCACTTCCGGAGTATCGGATTTTACTTGACCGGCAGGTGCAACGGATTCGAAAAAAAGATATTTTTTCTGAGGAGGTAAAACCGTATGTCCGAGCTGTTAACACCGGGGAGGATTCGGAACGGTGTAAATAAAAATAAATATAAATAAGGTGAAGCAGATTTTTTTAAAGAACACTTTAACTTGGCTGTTTTTTAAGTGGCAGCATTTTTACTTCAGTCTTTGCGTTCGACACCATCCGGTTGCACTTGCTGGCGTGCTGGATGGGCACTGAGGCCTTTGCCTGGGAGAAGACATTAGTTCTGCCAATTTTGTCTGGAAGTTTCGAACCCTTTTTTCTTTCAATCTTCGGAGGTCACAGTCCGTCCTTCCAAAATGAAGGAGCGGCCAAGGAAAAGCGGGAAAAAGACTGTTTTTTTTTTTTTATTCGTCTTATGAATGCGCAGCTTATCCGTAGGGCAGTCTGCCAGCAGAAAATGGCTGTTTGTCTTAAAAACTTGGGTTTGGCATACAAAGAAAGCCTGCTGGCGCTAAACTGGTCCGACTTTAGACCAGAAGGGTAATACGGAATAATGACAATTCAGAAATGCTTCAAGGCAAGCAAATACACATTGTTAAAAGATAGTGTCCCGAAACTCTAATACTAGGAAGGATAGGATACAAGGACAGGATCCACCTTTATGAACCCCTGCAGGAAAATGCAGTTATACAGCAGCTTGACACATGATAGCACCTGTAAAGCAGCTTAAGACACGTAACAAGGTGCAAAACGAAATAAATAACCAATAAATTACACTAGTCAGTGACAGAAGAGAATTCACACAACTGCAAGTTATATTGGTGGGAAATAAGCTGCAGTGACATCAGGTGGCGTTGAGAAACTGCATGAAAAATGTGTGCTATTGAATATTTGATCACTATTGTAGAATATTTTTGGTGGTTTTTTGGTAAATTTTGAACAGCAGAGATCAAACAAAGGGAAACTAGTTTCTGTATTATGAAACTATGGCTGTGAAGCGGCATGGATGGAGTGCAACATCTAAGTAAGCTGGAAAGGCAACTGCTGCAGGGCTATTTGAGGAATACTTTACGAGGCTGTGGGGTATGACATGAACCCACTAATGGAGCAAAGACGTCACCAGGGGTAGAGAAGCGGGAAAAGGAGGACAAGGAGCAAAGTGCTTTAAAACTGACACGGTGCTGCCATCCTATAAGAAGTGCGGTTGCCGACAGGCGCGTGTTAGCAGGATCATAACTGGAGAAACATCTTCTGCCCTCCTCCCCATCACCAGATCTCAGCTTCTGGGTTGCTGAAGATGCTGTGGAGTCGCCCAGTGGTGTGGGTGTCAGTGAAGCCAGTGTGAACTGAATGTTAAAAGAGCCCGGATTCCGTAGACCCCGCCATCCCCTCACCGCGCTGGCGGCACACTGCGCCTGAGCAGCCCGCAAGCTGACATTTTGGTTCCATTTCTTCGTCACTTATCTGTATAATGAAGAAAAATTACAGATGGAATGTTTATAATTGGAGGAGCATTTTAAATAATGGATGATCGATGTGGTGGGCAGCTAGCGGCGACACACATATCACCTGCAGCCTCACTGCACACGACAGCCAGTAAGCGTGCACTCACACACACACACACACACACACACACACACACACACACACACAGTTGTTAGTGTTGGTTGCCAGGCTGGACTGGCAGCTGAGGGGACTAAATGTTGCCAGTTTGAGTCTTTTCAGAGCTACTCCTATTGTCTTTGTGCACATTATATATAATTGATTCAATATACACTAATAACCTACAATATATAATATTGCAATTTCCAAACAAAGAAAATAAGATCTTAATTCAAAACAGGACTGACAGATTTTGCCTCTATGAGGCTGGTTATTGTGCCGCCTCATCTGCAAAAGGATGATTGTTCTGCTCTCAGTTTGTGCTTCTGTTTACTTGCACAGTAGAACTGCTGCTGCTGCATCCTTCTGTGTCACACCAGTAAATATGATGGATGTTTCCGGAATTGCCAAGCTTATAAATCTTTATAAATCTTTCATTTTGCCTTCCCCCCCACAAACGAAGGGCTTTTAGTAAAACCAAGGGGAGGCTAAATATTTTTCACTTGATACTCTGCACTGCTGGATGGCGTGTTGGCGTGTTCCGTGTCCAGGCATCTGCACGTATGACTAGTGTTTAAAGCCTCAGCGGCTGCTGGTGAGGAAGGAGAACTGGCTTCAGGTGTCAGGTAAGGCGCTGGTGCGCTACTTGACGCCTCGGCAAACAGTGATGGGAACTGCGGTGGCTAATCTTGTTACCAAATGTTTATGGGTTCCAGTCCCGAGAGCAGTTACTTTTATGCCCTTGGACTGCACTGAAAAGTAGAAGCATGAAAACTAACGGTCTCAGTAAGAGTGTGGAACTCTAATAACTTTAATCGTGACCCCCAAAGCTATGTGGCAGCTGAATGTGCTGGATAACTTTCTCAGTCCGCTTGGATAAGGTCATCTTCTAAGAACATAAACTAAAAAGGGCAAAGACAGCAGATACTAATAGTCATGTTGCACTTGGCGATTGGGTCACCGTTTCAGCAGAGATTGCGGGCCAGACAAGTAATAAAATTATTTAATATTTATCCATTAACAATACAAGGGCAAACAAACAGAAATATGTACAAAACAAACAATAAAACACATTCATTTGAATTTACATGAACCAATAGTGATAGTGAGCAGATCACTTTTATGCACCTGCTAGGTAAAAATCTAAGAGTTTGCTTTTCCAAATAGTTGCTGTGGGTGAAAAATTCATTTAAGCATCTAAATAATGCACTGCAGTCTAATATTAGTATCTTAGTAAGGCGCCGCTAAGTAGGCAGGCTTTGAATATTTTACATTTGCTATTTCGGAGTTTTTGAACGAACGGCCTGCAGAGGACCAGGTGGCTCTGCGACCACCGGCGAGGGGACAAGTGATCCAAGTTCACTTTACACTTTTTCTAACTAATGTCAAGGGAGTCACAACAGAACTTGCTTTAAAGAAATTGTTTTTTTATTGCATCGCTCCAGCAGCAGCTAAACAAGCACTGGCTTCAGGGTCCCTCTGAGTGACTTTCAACAAGGCTTTCAATGAGCTTTTCTGTGCATTTTCTTCCTTAAAAACCCCCTTCGCAATTTCTATCATTACTGAAGATAGCAAGACCTCTTTGTTGTTTTAGGAGGATAACATGTTATTCTGTGAAGAATATAGGAAAAACGATATACTCCTGCCCCATAGTCAGTGGTTTTTTCACTCTGTATTCATCATTACAGCTCGAGAACCGGTTTCTAATAAGGATTATTTTGTGAGGAGCACAGTATTTCCGCACAGATGACATTTCGCTCCAGTTACTTGGCTTTTTAAAATCGCTGAACTCTGATAGCAAATGTCTTTGGTTGCATTGAATGCAGCTGAAAATTAGCATATCATTTTGTTGCTGACAGCCAGAGGTGATGGATGGTCATTGGTGAATAACCATGAAAATTACACAGGAACATTTCGTCTGCTTACGCCGAATGTTATTATTAATGGACATGGAGATAATATATATTGTGAAAAACTGGCCCGACTACCGGTTACGTGCGGATATTTTACATACAGCAGGTAAGTAGATTACTTCTTGGCCTGAGACGTCTGCTGCCACCCATAATATTCCAGCTGTGTTTTCCTTGCAGTTGCAGCTACTCGGTTTCAGTTAAGATATCTGGGCCCAGCAAGAATTTGATCACAGGTTGTCTCAGTATGTGTATCTGCAGCTGTGCTGCAGTGCCTGGTGCAGTGTGTGTGTGTGTGTGTGTGTGTGTGTGTGTGTGAGAGAGAGAACAAAACTGCATTTCAGTACATTGTTTCCCTAGATGATAAAGATACTTTTACGAAAATTTTGCTCTCAAACATGCTGACACTTTCATCTTGCCTACACACACACACACACACACACACACACACACACAATTTGGGCTCGACTGTGTTGTTATGAGTCTGCAGCCCAAATCCTTCCTTCTTTCTCAGCACTATTCTGCATGTGAAACTCTAATTCTAANCAGAATTTGGGCTCGATTGTGTTGTTATGAGTCTGCAGCCCAAATCCTTCCTTCTTTCTCAGCACTATTCTGCATGTGAAACTCTAATTCTAAGCTGCTTTTCCACCGGAGCTAATATAGCTCTAAAAGTAAGAAGATAATGCATCAAGAAGGCGGCCAGCAGATGAAGACAGGCAATTGGAAACAGATCTGGTGTACCTCTGGGAGCTTCTCCAGAGGCGATGGTCAGTCCCAGAGAGCCGGCCATTTTGTTGCTATGCAGAGATGCTGTGGGGCAACCAGTGCTTCGTGGCTCAAGACAAATCTATAAATCATCCATCCATCCATCCGTCCATCTGGTTTTAGTAACTCAACTAATTCAGGTCTTGTTTATGTGGAATCTACTTCAGGGGACGTGTGGACTGTCTGTGTGCTGCAGTGCAAATGCTGTGCATGGAAGTCGCCCTCATACAGTTAAACACATGCTTGTACACACACACGTTTAGACACGCATCAAAAGCAATTTAAAGTCACCAGTCCATCCGAGCACATTTTTTGTCCAAAACATCAGGTCACCGGCGTGGATGAAAAAAAGTGACAAGTGTGTCGCAAATTATGCACGAGACCCCATTTAACATGTAATCCTAATGTTGATACGCTTCTCCAAAGCATCTTCATATGTTAAGCTAACTGCATTTGTTTACCCATTTGTACAGCTGGGTAATACTTACCGCAGCAGTTCAGGATTTTTACCTTACAAAGGGAGATGGAATTCAAACGTGGGCCCTTTGCAAAGGCAGAGGCTCTAAGCACTATGGTGCCTCCTGTCATGTGGTCTACAAAGTTGATTTGAATGATCAGTACTGGGTGTGGTTGCTTCTTTATATTATTGGATTATGGAATGTACTGGAAAACAATTTCTAGATTATATCTTAGACATTTTACTGAGCGTTTCATGTTGTTTTCTCATAGCCTTGTGTTTTGCTTTTGTGTAGCTGCTACCAGGTTAACGCTGACCCAGAGCTGGACGTTTTCCTGAAACCCCGGAGCTGTGCGGTGACAACAATCACCACCACGATCTATAAACTTCCTCTTACGTGTTAAAAGATGTGTTACTTCCACGCTGTAAAATCATGACGTTCATAAGATGTCTTTCAGAAGTCGCCAGCGTCGGTTTTCACGCTGGCCAGTCGTAGCCGATGTTCCTCTCACACCGAGTGACCGGACCACCCTCAGGGCGAGGAGACGAAATGATGGAACCGGAGCCGTCCCGGCCGACCGGCACGTGAACATCCTGCTGCTCTGGACTGGACACAATTTTTGTCTGTCCCTTCTTTTCTGTCCCCTTCTGGATCCATCACCTCTCCACATTCATACCCTAAAAGACTCGGTTAACATACCTGCTTCTGTCAACATACTTGTTCCATTGATCTTCTGTTACACAATTACAAGCAGAGAACCACCCCTCCCATATCACTGTCCTTACTGCTCTCTCTCCGCAAGGTATCGACAGAGGTTTGAGAGCCCCGGGGCGACAAGCGGTCCGCCGAGCCCCTTCCTCGCACGCTCAAGTAACCCTGCCCTCCCCCACCCCATCTTCCACTCGCGACTCTCGCTCTCGCAAGCTATCGACCGCTTCACCGACGTTCACAAGGGCTGCGGAGGGCCACTGCTTGGGAAAGCTCCCGGGGGAGTCCAAATTACATCCCTCAAAGACGGCCAGCCTTTCACCGGCGGCCCCGCATCCAGCGAGCTTCTGGCTCCTTCTCCCCAACGCACTTCTGTGCTCATTAACAGCTTATAAACGTTGCCGTCCGTCAGAAGCAAATTCAATCTATTCATGTCTTTCCACTGATGCCGCGGCATCTGTTCGCTAATCGTATCAGAAACTGACTAATCTAAGCGTAGTAAAATTCCGGAGATAATTAAAATGCGGTGATTTGAACGGGCGAAGCGATGGAATGCTGGCCGCGATGAACAAATATTTTATGTCACAGAGCACAGGGCACAGTGCGGCGCAATTTTACACTATTAATATTAACAAGGTATTGATTATTATGTCTTGCAAAGACTTGTTGGAGAGGTTAGCTGGTCAGCTTCAAGTCCACACGTGTTCCACAGGTGTGTTCTGACCGCGGCAACTTGGTCCCAGGAAGAAGGGACATTCTAAGCTGGGCTCAAAATGGTCACGTTCTGCTTTTTCTGCTTCCCAATCTCAGGTTTAGTACATGCAGTCAGTTCTGTACCTCCAGTTTAGCTCAGACCTTCTGGTTCTTTGCCTCTGACCGGGCCCTTTTCTTATAGCGCCTTTATTCAGCCTTTTAGAGCAGAGTTTTTCCAGCAGCTTGAACATGGAACAGAATCCACAAGAACATTAATAATTGAAACCTCAAGCGTGGCATCAATGTGGACGGACAGTAAATCCCCCTCCTTGGTGGTTTCAGAGAGGAGATAGCACGCTGTCAGGGAACCGAGCCTCCGATACGCACCGACGGCACGGACGTCCATCAGCTGCTGGATGTCCACCAAGCAGCCCAGTCCACTGAATCACACCATGACTCGCAAAGTCAGTCCAGCGCCTGGTTTTGTGTCAGAATAGGAATATTACTACTAGTTATGAGGCCAGGATGCCTTCAAATCGGAGAGGGTCTATAAATGTGGCAAATTATTCTGTAATCCCTCATCCCTTATGTAGGTGGCGTGAGAAGCTCAGGGGGCACCACTCAATTCTAAGAAATGAGCTTGTCCATCCATATCTGGATCCATAAGTCCACGTGCAGGTAGATTAACACAACTACGCCATGAAGGGTGAGACCTAAAACATCGTTGGAGAAACAAACGGTCACTTGTTTACCCCGACTACGCGCAACCGTGTCGAGTTGCTCCTTCCTTATTTCGTCGCCCTCTCTGGTCCGTTCCCCCTCGGCGGTGCTTCCTTCTTTCCATTAATCTCTCCACTGACAGGAGCAGACGCTGCGATGACAACGCGACGGCTGCGGGCAGACGCCGGCGCACACTCGGTTCACCCATCTTCTCCAAAACGCGCCATCACTGCAGCGTATGCCACAGCTCGGCACGCATTCTCATTTGAGATTTCCTCTCCGCCGCATTTATTTTTGAATCTTTCCAGATCTAGGTGTCGAGGAAACACACGTGTCTGGAGGGAGGAAACACCCTTATGTTATAACATTAACGCAAAGGCCGGATATATGCAGAGATACGCAAATAATATAAACGTTGTTAGTTGTCAGTCATACCAAAACCTGACCGTTTTTGACGCTCACTGTCACTATAAGTCGCTTAATGCTCACAAGTGCCAGACTACATTCCCAAATCCATCAATAACAAATAGTGACCAAACACTATGAAGTGATATTAATTTATTTTTCTAGCATTTCATGTGCTGCATGTTACTTTGCTCTCACCTTCACTCTCAGTCTCACCCTCTTTCAAACTCAACAGTCAAATAATAAGATTGGTTGAATATTTAACCGGAGCACCCATAGCTGTTCGTAAAGACAACCGAACGGCAAACACCAATGAAGTAACTCTAAGTACGTGTGTGGTTGCAGGAATAAAATCGATTCCATACATAAGCCTAATTCAGACTGATTTGTTAAAATGAGAAGACCAGCACTTCCGTCTGATGTCTGAATTCCGGATTCCTGCCGTGCGATATTGCTGACGCACTCCAGCTCAGGGATAATGATAATGGATGGATGGATGGGTGGGTAGACCTTTGTCATCCGTTTCTTGTTAATTTTGAATATATTGCATTTAATATTTAACTTTATTTCCTTAAAACTAATCAGTCACTTTTACTGTGAACTATTACTAACAACTACTCACTGCTGAATTCCTGCCTTGGTTTTATTGGCCACCGCTGGCCCTCAGCCACAGTTTTCCTCCAGACTTATTAACCAAGGCAATGTTGGCAAATAGCTTGGTTTGATGTTTATGAAAAAAAAAGTTCATCGCTATCTTGCTATCAAGCTATCTTGCTCAGATGATGCACCTGGAAAAGCTGAGGAGCTCTGCATCATCAACTGCACCATGGACCACTGCTTGGAAGGAGAAGATCTTGGCTATTGTAGGTGGCTCCTTTGGAACTTCTTCCATGCAGAATCACAAAGCAACACATCTACAGTAACTGTGTGGGAGGGGATTTTTGCTCTTCACTGACTCGGTAGTTCCTTGGTGTCAGGATGGTCCATCTCAGTGGTCCAACTTGGATTCAGGGTGTGAAGTTGAAGGCATCTACCCATCAGTAAGCAAAAGGAGCTTAAATATGGACACAGGGGGAATTAGAAGGATCCTGCTGTGGATCAGAGGTTGATCAATGAGAGATGGCTGACTGGATATTGCTGACAAAGGATTAAATGCATGTAGCCAGGAGCAGGTGGTGCAGTGTGAGCGGAGGAATTGGGTTTCAGCTATTCAGCAGAAAAAGTGGAATGGAAGCATCCTGGAAAAGTGTTGAAGTGAAAGTGAAAAACTGGGGGTTGCAAGTGGAGTGTGTGTGTGTGTGTGTGTGTGTGTGTGTGTGTGTGTGTGTGTGTGTGTCCCCTTTGGTAGCAGAAGCAGATACAAAGCAATGAATTCTTGAGACGAACCTCCCATACAAAAAGAGAAGATAGCATAACATCATTTGGGTAAATAACTGTAAGCAGCTCAGTTTGCCCTCAGTTGCCTTGGACTGATGTGCTAATTCTACAGACTGAAGTCCTTTATTTGTTTTGCATTTAAATGAAAATTGACAAAGTTCAACTGGTAAGCAGATTTCTTAAGATACGCAGTCGTACCTTTGATAAGAACTCCAACAACTACATTCTCGATAAACTGAGCGCTGTGAGCCTTCTTTGGTAACAATGAATAAGCACAAAAATAAATGTAGGGATTTATGGATAAAAAATATAAACGCTAAAAAATGTTTTAAATTATTCATTTTTAAATGCAATAAATCTGTAATTTTTTATTACTTTAAGACGTACCTATTCACCCTGCCCATTGGCCAGTCAGGTCATTTTCTTTGGCTTTATCGTCAGCAGGCGGCAGGTATGAACTGCAGGCCATAAGATCATTCTGCTGAGAATCAGTGAGGAACTTCAGATAAAATGTCGGTTAGCTTTGTAGCAGCTTCAACTAGGAGGTTCATACAGCCTCACTTAAACACATTCTTGCAGGGCTTCCATCAGTGGAACCTCAAGTTTGAATCATCTAGCATCATTACAATATTCTACTGACTCATGAAAATAGGAAGCCTGCTTGAGATATAAGAATTTGATTTTATAGGTAGCTTCATTTAATACCTGTGTTTCAGCTTATGAGGCATTTATTTGCATATACAAGGACCAAATTTGGATTTTGCTGAGTGAGCAGGTATTGAAACCACATCAAGTCACACAGCCCGGTCACTGTGGGACACCAGTACTGCCGCCTCACCCAGACCAGAGTCCAGCACTGCCGTGTCACCCAGACCAGAGTCCAGTACTGCCACATCACCCAGACCAGAGTCCAGCACTGCCGTGTCACCCAGACCAGAGTCCAGTACTGCCATGTCACCCAGACCAGAGTCCAGCACTGCTGTGTCACCCAGACCAGAGTCTAGTACTGCCACATCACCCAGACCAGAGTCCAGCACTGCTGTGTCACCCAGACCAGAGTCCAGTACTGCCACGTCACCCAGAGTCCAGCACTGCCGTGTCACCCAGACCAGAGTCCAGTACTGCCACGTCACCCAGAGTCCAGCACTGCCATGTCACCCAGACCAGAGTCCAGCACTGGAATGGGCCCCTCTTTAGTTATAGTCTGTCTGCTGCTACCCTTCTCATAAACTACTTTCCTAGCATACAATACTGTACCCAGCTCAGCCATGGGTGCTGAACACAAGACATCAGCAAGAAATTACAGCCAACAAAGGTACATGGATCTGTAGTTCTTTCTGGCTGAGGAACCTTGTTCCTCAAACACACAGGTAGTCACCCCAGTACCAACTCTCACCCTCCACTTCATGGAGTAAATTTGAGTAAATCACTTTTTACCCTTTTACTCTTTAGTTCCAGCTCCTACTTTTGGTGGGATGCAACAGCATGTTGTGAACATCAGCAATATCTCCTCGGGCCTTTTATTCATCACAGAAATTCAACATTTAATAAAAGGGGACACCAACCTGCCAGTAAGAGGAGGAGTACGGAACATGTTTTCTTTCCTGCTTTAAGCCCTGTGTAAGAGAATGATGCCTCTGCTTCGAACCTGAACTGAAAGACTGAAAGATGACCCTTCTCTGGTGTTAGTGTGGAAAGTGCCCCAAATTACTCTCATTGTTCAGTGCGAGGTTAAAAAACGGAGGTGTTTGTGTGCACCCACACGCGACCGTGCACGGAGCCGATGGCCACACCAGGCTGGCGTGGGGGCATTTTGAATCCCCGCGTTCCCAGCAACAGGGTGTCAAAGATGCCACACTGTGACCATCTCTGTTACAGCCAGACTGGCAACCCTCTCTGCAGCTTCTCTCACCTGTACCAGATGTGGGGTTATAAATGTCATATGGGGGGCCTTTTTTGTTCATTTTTAATTTTCCGTGACATATTTTTCATCCAGGGAAGTTGAACGTTGCGCTTTTATCGAAGGGACCCTCATGCAGCACTGCAGCGGGCAGATGACGGTACGGTGAGGGTGACCTCTGTCACACCACAAATACACATAAGCATGTTGACAAACATTGGCAGCACGTTTCCCTCCAAGCCTCCTGCCTTCACTGTGGTAACCCTTCTAGTTCCTGCCGCCGACGGCGATCTGCGTAACATATGCTGCATACCACAGGGGTGGGGTGGGGGGGTTGGCGGTGGTGGGGGGGATGCTGGCGGTAAAGTGTCGCCGTATAGGGCAGATGAAGCTCAGGGACGATGGACCGCGGTGACAGGCAGGGAAAGAAGTGTGTCGAGAGGGGTTAACTACGGCAGAGCGGCCATGAACCACATGCCGCCGCACTGAGCACCAAGAAGCCGCCAGCCCCTCCCTGCAGGGTCCCACGCTGACGTCAGCATCTCCACCTGCCACGGGCGAAGGATACCCTTGTTAGCAACACCACCGAAAGCAGGGAGATGCGACAAGCACTGGGAGAACGTGATAGATGGGGGCAGAAAAGAGATCAAGACAGGTGGTTAATAGGGGAGGGAGGGAGAGAGGAGATGAAATAAATGGGAAAGAGTGGAAGGAAATAAATAAGAGAAGAAGAAACCATACTGAATATAACAGTAATGACCGGAGGGAGCGAACAGAAGATATAAGGCTTGAAGAAGGTTCCTTTTATTGTCCTAAACCTTCAAAAAATGCCCCCCCACAGTGTTACTTATAACGCTGCGTGTGTAACATGACGACATATCTGAAATCTGTGCTTGTAGTCCCAGTGTCCTGAAACACCAGGGTAGCCTCCAGAAAGGCAGAAATTGTAACTGGGAGCCTGAAGAAGTCAGAAGTGACTTATATGAGCTGCTCATGTTCTTGTTGACGTGGTGCTGCTCTCTGCTTCCTGGTTATCTCTGGGCGGTGTGTTTGCCTCGCTGTCAGGGTGCGGAGATAATGGAGAGAAAGACACATGAGCTGTGTGAGGGAATTGGACCCAGGCAGGCAATGAGACAGAACATAGAGAATTTCAAAGGGGGGGAAATGCAACGTGATGGAAGCAGAAGAAAAACAAAACGAAAGTGTGGAACAACAACAATGGTTATATCACTAGGAGAGCGTCAATGGGTGGTTATGAAAGCCGCACGCGCGCGCGTGCGTGCGTGCGTGCGTGCGTGCGTGCGTGTGTGTGTGTGTGTGTGTGAGCGACAGAGTACTCTAAATTCTTGAAGACAAGAGATAATCCACCTTCAAGAAAGGTGCTGATTAAAATATAATCTTCTGATCTGAAATATATGGTGCTGCATGGGGTGCAGTCAATAAAATCTAAGACTGGCCAACAAACGGTGGTCTATTTATGTTATTTAATTGTATAACCACAGTAGCACTGGCCAACACTGAAATGTTTCTCCTGACTGAGTTGTGGACTGACTGAAATCACACAACCCTGACAGAAACAGTGAAGGACTCGACGTGTCTCCGTCATGTTCAGCAGAACTTGCATGCAGCAGTAAGCATAATTGTAAAGATATTGCAAAACAAGTATGAGTGGTAGAATAAGTCTGGGTAGCGCGGGAAGCTCATAGTTCCTGGGCTATACGGGCAAAGGCAGATTCGATCCTCATTCAGTGTGCGTGGAATTCACATGTTCCCCCCATGTTGGGAAGAGATCACCGTAGCCACGAATGAACTTTTACGGCACATTTCACAATAAGAAATGTGACATTCATTCGGACATCAGCGCCATCACGGATAAATACAAGGTCAGTCACTTCCATCCACCCATATATTATTGCCAACTGCCTAATCCTGAGTGGTGTCGCTGTGATCCAGAGCCAGAATTGCCAGGTGCCGGGCCATGAAACCTCATACCTCTGGATGGGATGGTCCACTGTAGGGAAGGTCAGTTCCAGTAAACCAGCAAACAGAGAGTATTTTTGCGACCAGTTAGAGAGATACTGGTGCAGAGTGGCCCTCTGAACCAACAGCTGACACCCTGCTCCCTCCTGCAGCTAGAGGGGCAGTGGAGAGAAGAATGAGAGGCCAGAAACGACTACCACAATGCTGCTCTGCATCTTCCAGCATGTCTTTAAAATAGTCCCATCATAATATGACAGCTTTGTGTCAGAGTAGCTGGGTATCGCTGTCGCAACTTCCCCATTGGGAACGTCTTTATCAGCAAGCGTTGCTGCGTTGCTCACCTACACCAGAGGTTCTCACCCTCTCCAGGCCATTAAACCCTTTAGCAATCTAATGAAAGCTGAGGACCTGCTCCCAGAAGAATTTCCATAGACACAGTCTGAAACTTATGTTCACATACAATAATAGCTAACAACTATGTAGTAATATTTTCATCTTACTATTTTTATGCATTTTACTTTGTGCTCATAGCAAGCCTGTCCTTCATGGACCCCTTAAACTCCATCCTCAGAGGGACCCCATGGACTCTGGGGAAAGATCTCTTGACCTAGATGTCAAAGCAAGAGCAAACAGAAGGAAACGTGGGCCCCAGTTTAATGTGTCAAGTCTATGTAAAATTTTGGAAAAGTGAGCAAAAGGTCTGTCAAAGCAAACAGGGCAACAAAAACCACAAACATCAGACACAGCATCTTACAAGATCAAGCAATAAAAATCAAAAGAGTTGCAATATTGAACGTATGTTCACATCGTACTGAATGCTGTGAAACGGGTCCACAAAACCTTGGTTATTTTACACTCTGCAATTTATTCTATCTGCTGGAGGTGCTCAATAACACATGGAAAACGGCGTAGAGTAAACGTGGGCACCATCGAGAAAATGTCCACACAAGAATGAACGCAGACTCTAGGACCAGCGACATGTGGCCGTGTCTGTAGATGCTGCTGCAGTGCCAGCCCCTCGGTGGACGCACACCCCCCAGGCGGCCGTTCTGCGGTCTTCAAAGCCTGATGGAGGCCTCCTCTTATCGCAAATACAGGATATGTACAAGTCGGTGGACAGATGGTTCTTACAAAGCTGGGCCAACAGCCATTGGTGGGGTTTCAGAGTGTTGCTAAAATCCTCTTTTCTCTACAGTAGAGAACAAAATTGCCTAAAACCCAGACTTTTCACACTGTATCAAATGAAACTCTTGGAACGAGGAAATTTCCCACCGTAGAAGACAATGCAAAATAATTAAAAAAAAAAAAAAAGTTAAAAAATGATCCTTTGGCTGGTGCCATTTGCAATGAGTTTGACTTCCGTGCCCTGGATAAAATTAGCAAATGCGAGGGACGCGGCGATTAATTCCAGTTTTATCAGAACCGCCTTGATCATCTCCTTAATGAGGAAACCAGACCCGACGGGTCGGGAATCCTCAGACGCCGGAGTGGTGCTATCTGTTGGTTTCCTCGCCGTCCAGCTGTCGTGCTTTCAAGGCACGCTCCTCGCAGTCATTACTAGGGGGCGCAGAGGGGGTGTCTAAGTGGGAATAAGACGTACTCCCGAAAATTCAAATGAGCCGGGATGCCATATGAAATGCTCTTGCTAATCTGATGCGCATTTTCAGAACTTTTTATTTGAAGTCAAAGTCAAGGCTTTAAAACGAAAATGCAGATTTCACCCCTCATGTGGCTGGATGTTTTACACGGGGGAGGGTGAGCGTCACACTGAAGGGGGCTAAAGGGGGTCCGTCTGCTCGCTTACGAGTCAGTCTTCAGCACACGCATGGCAGCCGGTGCTTCGGGTCGAACCATTACGGTGCGGAGTCTGTCTGCCTTGGGCAATATAATTAATGTGTCGGAAAATCCAGTTGCATTTACATAATTGGTAGCTTTAGAACTGATGGACTGGCCTTTCAAAGTGGGACTTTCAGCCCTGCTTCAGGAAACATTGCTTGGTGATGGATCGGCTCATAGCAGTTTATAAAATCAGAGCTTTCCTGTCATATTTGAAGTTGCAGAGAGGCTGGTAGCGCACAGTGGAAAGATGTAGTAGTAAAAGGGGTTTTTCAGGTAGGATGAAACTGAAGGAGGAGCCGGAAGCGGCGCTGTGGGATAGTGTCGGGCCTCTCAGGTGTGGGGAGGGATTATCTGTTGGTTTGCACACTAGGGGGCAGCGTCACCCCCGTTGTGTTACTTTCCCCACAACCGGGGTGCCTGAAGCCCTCACCGCATCTTCCTCACGGAGGGCGGGAAGAAACCCGGCAGTGTGACTGCGACTCCGAGCGAGGGACACGTGGCGAGGCAGCCGTGGCGTCAGCACGACACCTCACTTTTGTTACGACGCTTTGCAGGATGCCGTCTGCACTGCGTTACGGGGTATTGGCGCGTACGAAGCGGTGGTGGGAGGAACGATGGAGACAGAAATAGAGAATTGAGGAGACCTGTGTGTGAAGAGAAGCTGAAGGATATTTCCACTTCATACCGCTGAAGCTGGGCGCTGTCACTTTAGGCGCAGGCCTTATCTGGGCTCCTTTTTATCCCTGTGTGTCTCCATAGCTGAATTCAATATAACACAATCAATACCTGCTTACAGAGGCAGTAACTGGAACTCTTTATTTTCCTGCAAACAAACTTGCCGTCACAGTAAGCAACACGTTCCACTTTAAAGCAAGCAGGGGCACCTGGGCGGGGAGGTCTGTTAGAAGAGCTCTGCCTGTCATGCGTGTTTCATTAATGTGGTGCAGAGACAGAAAAGCCGCCTTTCGTTCGTCCACGCAAAAAAAAAAAAAAAAAAAAAATCAAGGCGTAGGTAGTCCACGATTTACAGTGGGACGTGCGACTTACGTCAACGTTGCTAGTCGACTTTATCTTGACTGCCATCATCTTGCATTTCGTGTCGGAAACAACATCAGCATCGTCTGGCCGCCCTGCTGCACGACGCCCGCCTCTCCTGTCGAGTCAGTCTGTTGGAAAGTCTGCTTTATTTAATCAAACACGTTGTTCGCAGAAGGTCAGATGTGGGATTCCGTGCAAGTTACTTTGAATTTATGGTAATTATGTCTCCGACTTACCACATTTCATTTGCAAAATTAGCAAAAAATGTAAAAATACAACAAAGACGCAGTATTAACACAGGGTCTCTTCGTGTATCTCGACGTGGTTTATATAATAAGGAGAGGTCTGACGTGGGGACATGTTGGGGAATAAGTGCACATTTTTTCCTGGTCTTTGCTATTTTCTAAGTTCAACCCTCACGTAAGTGCAGAGTTGTGCTGCGGCGGGACGCAGGACTGGGCCTGACACGCAGCCGGCGGAGGGAGAGCAGGTACGCGAGGCCTCGTGGCAGAGCTCACGTTGGTGAAAAACAGCCCGGGTGACACGATGACGCTCCGTGCAGGCCGTAAATCCCCCCGCACGAGCCGTTCGTCTTCCGCCGGAATCGCACGGTGCACCGGAGATTCCGCTGGCTGAGTTGCTGCAGGCCTTGAGCTGCCTTCACGCTGAATTTGTGTCGATTCGGGGTAATCTTGGCACAGAAGCTCGCCGTACGCGTGCGGGTTACTGCCGCGTGGTCGCTGTGGGCTGCGGGATCATAGCGCTCTTATGGAAACGTCCACAGTGCAGGGGGGGTACTGGTTACTAGCGGTTGCCGGCTGTTACGCTTGATCCAGAAATACGCACGCGGAACACTGTGGTTAAGGGTTGCTGTATTGCTGCCGCAGCTGCAGTCCTCCTCCCCTGTCCCCCCGGCCCGGTGAGCACCAATGCAGCAAACCCCCCTACTACGTCGCCCCTTCTGATCGGCGCTGCAACAATGAACTGTCAATGACCGCGCTGATGGCAGGACAGCGCACAGCGGGAGCCAGGGATTAATCTGGTCTTTTCACCAAGGATTCCCACAGGGCACCGTCTGCATGCTGATCTTCAGCACCAGCTTTCACTTCCATCACGCGCTCCTCCGCCTGCTCCCTCCCAACCCTTCACTTTAGAACACATCCCCCTCCATTGAAGAGCTGCCGGACGCCGGACTCTACAAGCCTATTTCCGCCTCAGCGGCGTCTTCGCCTCAAGTTGCTGTAACTCACGTGGTCTTTATCACAGGTACCTTCAAAACCAATGTATTAACACTCCCTGCACCTCCCCGTGTGTCTGTAAAGCCTCGGACGAAGCCATCGACTCAGTACTAGTTAGCAATAAACTGTGCTGCTTACTTTATCTGTGTAGCTTGGGCGTATCTTCACACACACACACACACACACACACACACACACACCAACTGTTCTTACCAACAGAACTAAAACTGCTGCAAGTAACCATTATTTTTTCCAAGGCTGTAAACAAATGTAGCTGGACGGACTGCTCTAAACCACCCTCCTGTCTGACTAAATCTGCTAAAAGGTAAAACAATCTCACAAAGTGGTGGCCGAGAGTCGCAGTCCAGCTGTTGACAAGATGTTGGGCGTTGTTTGTGTCACTGCTTTGAAATGTTCAAACCACCTATGGAAGGTTTAAGGAATTAAAGTTTGGGGCAAATTTAACTTGGGATTTGACACAAATGTTCAACACATAGCTGTAAGGCAAGTACTTTCCTTGTTACTGGGAGGTTTGGGGCTCGAGTCCCAAAGAGTTTTTACAATCTTGCGTCTGAGTCGTGGACCGGATTAGTACACGAGCATGGAAATGTGGGTTCGCATGTAACATTGAGCAGAAATCCCGGAACAGCAGACATAACCTCCTGACAGGTGCCGTGTCTTCCTTGCGCACACATGCATGTACTTAGACCCACACATTACTGTTACACTCTCTCTCACTCACACACACACACACACACTGCTGTCAGGTATTTATAACTTGACAGGTTGTGTTTAGTAACTGTAACCAGAGGGTCTGAACTAAATCCCCTCCATGATGTGTTTGCGTTGAGCCAGAGGCCGCGGCACTAAGCTGCTTTAACGTAAAGACACTAATGCCTCCCTCAGGGCAGGATGGCTTTAATTCGCCCTTTGTGTTTGAGACCCTGGTGACATTTGCCATGAGATGCACCAACCCAGATCCCAAATAACTTTTACAGGGGAAACTGCCGAAATAAACATCAAAGTCATAGGATTAACTATGAAAGCTTATTACATTCTAATGTTTCCGTGAAATAAATGTTCGAAATGACATCGCAGCCAGTCGATGCCTTTCATACATCTGTTGAGCAGCATATTTTTCCAAACTGATCCAGAGGTCGAAGGGCAAGGCCTCTTGGTAGGGGGGGGTCATGAGCCAAGTGACAATTGCTGTCAGGAATAACATCGTCTTTCTTTAACCATTAGGCTGTTGGCTCTACTCTATATAAGGAGTAGACTGTAGACACGGGGGCACCTGGGGAGGCAAACTGCCTGCTGCAGAGCTTGTCTGAGGTAGTTATGTTGCATCCAGGGCCTCACACTCACCCGAGGCACCACTCTACCCGTCCAAACATCAGCGATGGCACACAAGTTCTGGTCCCTTCTAGTCCTAGACTGGAGTGACACAGCAAACCCAACCTGAGGTTCATGCGCTGGATTTGCATCCAAGAGAGCATGCGTGACAGAGGGGGCTTCCAACCCAAACATTTTTGGCCTACCCAAGAAATCATTCATAGCCAAACTGCATGAATCATGAAATACTGTTTTATAAGTGTGTGAACATCACATAACTGGCCTCATCCTTCAAAGTAACCAAGCCCATCCTGCATCGTGGTTGATCACGGATGATCGCGGTTCCGGTGGCTCCTTCAGATTGATTTAAGAGTTTGAAACAGGAATGGAGAACAGGGTTTGCTTGAGTTGAGCCCCCAGTGAATGCTGCAGATAGAAAGGACACTATACAGGCTGCAATTGGTTTCTTTTGAGGACTTTTGCCCTTGACTGAAAATGTCATTTTTTTCCAGCTGTGGAAGAGTAGGAGCAAGATGATAGCGCTTCAGCCTGGCGGGGATGAGATTAGATGCTCACCTTTGGTCTGGGCATCTCCCAAACATCTTCCAAAACACCAGCACCCATATGGGGCCAGGGGTCCCAGCAGGGGAACAGGGTGGATGGGGGGGCACACTGGCATGGCAAACCTACATTTCTGTATTCATTTATTAACCAGTACAGGACCATGACTCAGATGCAAGGACCCTTCTATACAAGTCGGTCAGGTCTTTTGACACAGTTGGTGAAGAAATTCAGATCATTTCTACAGATGCTACATACTTTGGTCAGTGGTAAAAAATACAGAATCAAACATGGAATTGAGGAAATGAATTTTAAAGCACAGCCACATTGTACTTGTGTGCTAAACAAGAGCGTTGAATGAATAGGAATAATATTGCCAGGAGTCAAAGAATATGAGTGTTTCTCACGTGGTCGTAACCAGTGTTCAAGCGGACGTGAATGTGCTCCTCCAGGATTTGCTTATAACTCAGCTGGGTACTATTGATAATATATTTCGCCCACCCCCTTACAATTTGTCAAGCCTCTGGCTTCACAGTAGCCGCATGTAAACTAGCAAAGGTTTATTTCTTAAGCATGATTGTTTTTCCCAGTTCTCAGAATCATCAGAAAACAAATCTGCGTCTTGGTCCACGATAAGAAGTAGGATAAAGACAAAAGGAGATTAAGGCGAAAATGGACGCAACGCGTTCTTAGGGACGGACAGAATAAAAGCTTTCCTTCCAATCGGCCCTCGCTCTTCATCCCGGTTGTAGAGAGTTATGTAAGGCCACGCTATCAAAATAACAACTGGGTGGGAAGCGCAATTGCACTCGACGGATCTCGAGGGCTCCGCTGCTGCTTACATGCAAGCACCTTCAACGCACGTGACCCTCACAAAGCACGTTGTTTTACTGAACTCCACGTTGAATTATACTTATTGTGGGACTCGGAAATACATCACGAGGCCACTGAGTTTCCAAAACAAACCCGCTTGCATGTACGGTGCCAGTGAGCTGGGCAGTTGAACCCTTTTTTTAAACCAGTCGGCATGATGAAGTTTGTGTAGAATACACAAAAAAATAAAACATTGTGCGTAAATAAAACCTGAGGCAGTACTGGATGACAGAAGTAAGACTCTCAGGCCCCTAAAATAAGCAAAACGGTATAATAGATAATGGTGTCAATGGCACATTCAGAGAAATCCAACAGTGTCTTTTACGGGAAACGGAACGTAGAAGTGGTGGAGAAAATATCAAACAACTGTAAAAACAATAAAAAAACAAAACCTATAATTTAAAAAAAAATGATATTCACTTCCATGTATGAGTTTATTCCATCCATCCACGTTCATCTATTATCAGTAAGCAGCCAGGGTTGAGCTTTGGAGTCATGGGGGGTTTTGAACCAACCCCTACATGGGATGCCAGTACATCACAGCGTGGCTGCAACCGCACAGAGTCTCACACACATTCACACACTACAGGCAGAGTGACCAGTTAACCTGAAAAGCATATGTTCGGACTGTGGCAGGAAAGCATGGCACCCAGAGGAACCCCACGCGGACACTGGGAGAACATGCAAACAGCCCGAACCAGATTGGAACCCACAGTACACCATTACAACGCGGCGTCCGATTTTATTACAAACACGCTGTCCTGCAAAAGTTCACATCTGCGCAACAGTAGATCAAGGTACGCGTCAGCAGGAATAAAGTAAGCAATCATAGTTTGTAGGAGCTTTCAGCTGTCAGACTTGTCACCATTGGTCTTAAAGAAATAACCTTCCGGATGTGGTGGGACTGCGTGTGTGTGTGTGTGGGGGGGGGGTCCAAGTTCCTGTGCTTCTTTGATTCATGTGATCAGACATTTTTATTGTACCAAATTACAGCGAGTGCTCCTGACGCGAAAGCCGGACTCCTTAATCAAATGTGGCGCAGCGCCAGTTGAAAGCACGCAGGCCCCTGTTGGCCCGTAAATCGGCACAGTCCACAGTCCGCCTGGGGACGCCGCCCCGGTCTGCTCACGCTGCCCGGCTCGGCCCAGGCTCCAGTTTAATTAAAAACTCACCGATTGCAGGACTGTTTCGCAGCACAGTGTGTGTGTGTGTGTGTGTGTGTGTGTGTGTGTTTAAATCATTCCCCTCAACAGCTATGAATCATTAAAGCAAACTCTGCTGAGTCATTCATTCAAATGTTTTGCAGTTGGAGCCGTGTGGAGAAATGACTGTCACTGAAACAAAGAGGAAGTGTTGTGTGATGGAGCTGATGGAGGATTGTGAATGGGACTGGTTACAGCTGGGTTACTGTGGCGTACATACACAGCCACACACCCGGACATAGACGTTCAGACACACACACACACACGTACACAGACGTGCACAGACACACACAGTGGTGCGGCCAAAGGGGGTCAATGTGAGTGGTCAATGGGTCCATCAGAAACCCACGCCTGGTTTCCATGTTCTCTCTGTAAGCCTTTTTTTAACATGTTGCTGAACCACTAACGTCACACACCCCATCCTCACAGCCGCACAGGCTGCCTGGCCCTCGGAACAGGGTCCAGTTAAAGCAGTGCAGGGTAACACCGACCTGTTGCTCTGCTCGCTTCTGTTCACCTTGCTGCTCATCCCTGGCCACTCAGTACCATCATTTTCAGAAGAAGTACAGGCAAATGTGGAAAATACACATTCCAGTCCAAATGGTGTGAGGAGGCATAACTATAGCCCAGTATACAGCTTCACTCACTCACTATCAGTAACCACTTGTTCAAGTCAGGCTCGAGGTGGTCTGGAGCCTATCCTGGAGACACAGGGAAAAAACTACATATCATACATCCACAGTGTCAGTCTGTCACAGGGTGGAGACACACACACACACACACACACACACACACACACACACACACACACACACACACACAGAGTACAGGCAGTTTACAGTCTCATGGAGCACATCTCTAGACTGTGGGAAGAAACTCGCACCACGATATGAAGAAATGCAAACTTCAGAGTGGGATCTGAATCTACTGCCATGTAGCAGCAACATCAGCTGCACTCCTGCCCCACCCTACACAACAATATAAAAACTGTCCCTCAGTACAGAATATTAATTTAAATAAAACTTTATGGTACAGCTCAGTGCGTGAAACAACTCCCCCTGGAAATGCGTGCTGTTTAAACACCAGACATTAGTACTGTGGTGATGCAAAGTCAGAGGTTCTGAGGGTCCCCTGGGGAAAATGAACAGTCCCAGACCAGAGTGACAGCAAGCAGCCCCCTGGTTTCTGTGCTGTATTCCTACAGAGCAGCTTCCTAAAGACTGACCACATAAACAGCTGAGGTCCCAGCGCTGCGTTGCTGCCCTGGTCTCCATACTAGTCAGACTTTCTGGTCACCACCGGCTGACTCTTCAGCCACCTTATCTACTTGAGTCTGTTTAGCTGTGACCAACGTGACCTTTCACTTGGTAGCACCCAGCTTATTGGTTGCTGTGTTTCCATTCCACACATATTTATACATCACTGCGTTGTTGGTGCAACACCTTCATGGCTCTGCACAGCCCAAACCCATTATCAGCTCTTTATAACCCTTAAACACCAAGTTACCAGTAAACCCATTTCCTTGAATTGCCTGCATCAAGTTCAAGACTGTTTATGGCCTCCAAGATGGATCTGCACCCCAATAGCTGAAGGACCTGATGACTCTTCACCCCAGCCAGACTGCAATGCTAATCCCACTCTTGCTGCTTGTTGGTCCCACACACAAGAGGCCCAAGAAAACACTGAAGGTGTTTAGTTTGATCTTCAGTGTGCAAGAATGAGATTTCTCTCTCCCTTAGAGCTGCTCAACCAGTTTCAGCATTCAAGGTTTCTGAAAATGCACCTGTTTCAGAGCCATTTCCTAAATTCTCTGTCATGGTTGCCTCTGTACTTCCTACCAGTTTTATAAGCACTTCCTTGTGTGATGTAAACGCAAAAACGGTGGTGGTGGACAAATTGACCGTCTATATCTATAACTCTTTGTCTGTTTTGTGTAAATGACGGAATAAACGGAAATGTGAACCAAACCGGGCGTCTTAAAGACCTGCAGCTGCAGTCTGAGCACGGCGCGGGATCACCAGAGGTCACGGAGACCACAGCAGAGAAGCTCGCCAGGAGGGCAGGTGAAGAACCAGCGTCGCTCTGCATTTTGTCTTCTCAACAAACGGAACTTCTCTCTTATTAGGATTGAGGCGGAGCCTCAGGGTCAGGCTCCTGTGGAAGCCCTGCTACAGTCACACACAGCGATCCCTAGATTATCACATTTAATAAACACAAACAGCTTTAAGTTAGCGTTGTTAACAAGAATTAATGTTAAATGTCGCTGCACTGCATCCTCAGTTACAACCCAGCAGTCTTGCGGTCCTTGTTACCAGCAATATGCTGCAATAACTTAGAGGATCAAGAGGAGAAACTTCCAGAGAAAACACAAACGGCAGCATTTTACGAATACAAACAAGCTGTACATCAATATGTATGTTTTCAATAACCGGTGTATAACTGGATGAGTGTATTAAATTTTTATTGTTGTCACACATGATCTGTGATGTAACCCGAGGTGTTTCAGGCAACCCGACCAGGTAGCACCACCTTGAACCCACAGCTCACCTCTCCTGATCCACAGTCACCTGGATGCCCTCTTCAGGGCCTCACTACCATCTCTCACGGCCTTCCCGCTTGCACTACGGCTGACTCGGACCTTCACGAGGACTTCCCTGCGGCCCCTTCAATAGACACACACCTTTCCCTCCAGGGCTTTGAGCAGCACTGCTCCCCAGTTCCTCCTACCTCATCATCTTCCTTTCATAAGCTTCTTCCATCTTCCCTTCCCAAGGCTCTGAGAGCTCCAGCAAGATGACTTGCTTAGCCGCCTCTGACAACAACACGATATCTCACCTCAAACATGTCTCTGTGACAGAGGCTGGAAATCTGACCTGCAGCCATCAGTTTCCCATCTCTTGCCATCACCGGGAACCCTGACCAGCCACCAGACTTTACATTTTTTTGTCTTCCTTTAAGAAAATGGGCATCATGGTGAATCAGACTTTTACCAGCAATACAGTCAGGTGTCAGGTTTGCATGTTCTCCCCATGTCAGTGTGGGTTTCTTCTGGGTGCCTCCAACAGTCCAAAGACACGTGTCTTGGTTTGGTTGGTCACTCCAAATTGCCCATTGTGTGTGTGTGTGTGTGTGTGCGTGTGTGTGTGTGTGTGTTAAAACAGTGTATATATTTATTTCTATGGTGTAATCAGGATTCAATTCTGTTTTGAGATTTAACTCACACTTTTTGCTCCAGAAACATGGCCTCCCTTTTTTTGCCACTTTTTATTTATCAGTGAGTTAAAAGCACAAAGTTAATTCCCCCCCGGGTGCTCTGACCCTGTGTTAGTAAGAAATGGGGGTTTTTTTTGCACGTTGGGTCACCTTGTGTTGGACTGGCATCCCATCCAGGTGCTGCTTCATGGCCTCGTGCCCGGCGGCTCCAGGACAGGCTCTTGTCCAGCGCGATCCTCCTCAGGATAAAACGGTTAGGAGGAAACGGGTTGGATGGACTAAGCAGTAAAACCTAACCCTTTGTGAACAGCCTGGATCAAGCAGTTCATATGGCAGCTCTGCCTGTGAGATCTTAGGTTCAAGTGCTTGCATGATGTTTCCAGTTCAAACCAAAGCTCAAACCTGGACATCTCACTTTGATACTCAACATGCTTTCCATGAAATCTAATGAAAAATGTATTCAAATGCAGACAGTCTGTCCACAATATACGGAGCAGTTCCTTCATCATTAACTACTCATTTACATTTTGTCTTGCATACAGCCTTGAAAAGGGTAACTTTCATCATTTAGAAGTTTCAAGTTGCATATTTAGGCAGTAAAACAAAACCGTTCTGCTCAGTAGTGACATCATGAGACATGTAGCGTATATCAAAGGGGAGCATCTCGTGTAGCTTTTACCAGGAAATCACTACAGCTTTGTTCAGGAATTGCCAAAAAGCAAACCTCACGCTGTAGTTACTTCCATTACTCATTTTTTCCCCATTTTACTCCAGGTCACAGATGACATCACAAAAATGATGACAAGAGGAGCTTTTTACCCAGTAGGTTTTGGGACTACCTGTGTGAGAATGAGGTTTGACCAGGACAGGGACAAAGCAGACACGAGGGAGTGTGAAGCGCCACAGAAAGGCGGTCACGCCTTGAGTGCTGAGCCGCGGTGGAAACCAACAGCGTGACATGCAGAGAGCGTCTATCTGCTGTGTTCCATCATTCTGTGATGAAACACGGCTGCATTTGCTAAAAACACAAAAAAAAAGGAGGAAAAAAGCAATCTCTGGGAAGAGACGGCAAAACAGCCGATGGCACGTGAGGGACCCGAGCGGCCCTGGGGGACACACACTACTACAGGCAGCAAACTTTCTGGATCACAGAAACACCGCGGCTGAGAATTGCACGGCCTCCGGTGGCGACGAGCGGCAGAAAAGCAGCTCCGTTCCTGTAAAAACACCTATATAGGAAGGACACGCTTAACACCGCCTCATCTCTTCTGCTCCAGAAACCATAAATAGCTGTTAAGACAACATTTAAAAAGGAACGGGTGCGAGCGAGAGGGCCGGCATTCAGTTATTCCAGTTAGTTCAGATGGGAAGGTGACAGCGGTTACGCAGAGAGGAAGAACTTTCAGGCTGCTGTGAGGGGGTCATGCTGAATCAGGCAACCCCTCAGGCCGCAGACAGCAACCCCACACGCTGTTTCACCCACACTTTACAGGAGACCCTCAGATCAGCCCCCACCCCCCTTTATCTGCTGGGCACTAGCCTCAGAGCTGTTTGGTATGAAACGCATGTTCTGGTGCAGCACGGAGCGGGACTCACACCAGGGGGCCAGGATGGTCTCCCCCCCGAGCGCAAGCATCTGAAACACCATAACCTGTCCACAGGAAGGGTGAAAGCAACCATCTGACACCGGACACACACAACCCATCTCTGTGCTCACTTTCCACACTCCGTCTTTGTCTCCCGTCACAAAAACGCCGGCATGTGACGGCGGGGTCACTCCTCCAGCCAGGGTGTCCGCCGCGGTTTAGCCCGTCACGCACCGCAGGGCACCGCGCGTTGCCATAAACGCACCGATACAGTAGAACCTGGATTTCGTTTCATTTTAAAGCAGCAGGTACACAAACAACCGAAAAAGGGGTTGGTTGGGGAATCGGTACCCAGCTGCTGCTCTCATGTGTCTGAGTCACACTCCCCTGTCCAGTGCTCCTATATGGACCTGTTTCCCTGGAGAAGACAGTCCCCCCCCCAGCCCTTAATGTGGGTGAACCTAACAGTGTCTCCAGGCCCCTGATAAATCTCCAACATGACAGGTTCCACCAGAAACCCTGTGTTTGTGAGGGTGTGGGGACATGTTCAGCAGGGAATGAAATAATTGTGATATATTATAATGAGGTGCTAGTTTAGCTGCTTGGTTTGAAACACAGTGGTTCCCTTCTTTTCACTCTTAGGGTCCAAAAACAGTAGTGGCAGCAGCAGTTCTCACCTCCCCCCACCACAGTGACATTGGTCACAGGTCCCGCAGGTGGTTTCTGTCGGCAAGGTGGGCTAGTGGAAGGTCTGGGAGAAGAGAGACAGAGCACCTGCGGCAGCACTCCAGACGCCTGAGGTGACACACAGGTGACGGATGCTGCTTTCCTGCAGTGTGCAGGTGCAGCTGTGACTCCAGGTAAAACACTTTCACGTGGGGACCAGGATGTGGGGGCCAGTATGTGGTTTTTCCCCTATGGTGTGTGTGGAAGAACAGGAAAAACAGACAGGGAGCTTCACCACAGGACGGTCTGAAAAGCAGGCGACACCTTGACCGGGTGCTGCATGTAGTCGAACGCCTGCGCCAAGCAAGAGGGGATGTGCAGATACCAGCCGGGGAGATTAGTAGCACAGGGGGAAAAGATTATTGTGCTACAAATTGCAGGTAGATCTATAACCGCTTTACTGAGAACAAGTTACCCCCCCCCGGCTTCAGGGTTTGTTTACAGTTCCTGTGTGCAGATGTGTGTGTGTGTGTGTGTGTGTGTGTGTGTGTGTGTGTGTGTGTTCCATGCTCCAATGCCCCTGGCTGAACCTGTGTGACAGACCGGGGTTTTGATGGGAAACCCTTCCCGCCGTGTCTCATCTCGGCACCAGCACCCCCCGCAAACCCCACCCCCCCCACACACACTTTACCTTGCGCTTTCGGTCCCGCGACCGGTTCCTCTTCTTGTTCTTCTCCTCCTCCTTCTCCTTACGTTCCTGCTCAGCAAGGACCTCCAAATCCTTATTCTTCCGCAGGTGCTTGGCTGCCTGTGCCATGCTGGTGCCGTGGGTGCAGGCGCCGTGAGGACTGGGGTGTCCGACTGCAGCACGGAGGTGCCTGTGAGAGCGAGTGCCAGCTGCTCAACCGCTCTGCCACCGCCGCTGCTGCTGGTGCGAACGCTGTCAGGACTGTCCTCAGCGGGGCACACCTCCTCCCGCTCCTCTCTCTCTCGCTCTCTCTCCTGTAGGTCTTCACGCTGTCCCTTTCTCTCGGGGATGACTTACAGGAGTCTGCAGCTTCTCACTCTTCCGTCACCGTCCCCTCTCCATACCCTGGCTAGATCCCACCTCCGGGTGTCTGTCCTGCTATTGTGTGACGGGTCTTCCCTTTGTCCCACTTGGCATGTGCAGATCCTGGCAACACGAGTCCCCCCCTCACCTGCTTATCTACACCCTTACATGTACACTTGGGCTTCAGTGCTCTGGTGAAGGATCCTCACACCATCTTCTAAGCTCACTATAACAAAGTAACAGAGTGGGGGGTGAACCCACCTAGATGGGTACAGGACCTGCTCAGTAACTGCACTGCTCCTCTCTCTCTCTCCCGCCGTCTCCACCTCAGATGTTCAAGCACTGCGGCGGGCGAGTGCTGGACCCACGAGCTGATAGAGATCCATGGCTCGGCTGGGTCTCTCTCTCTCTCTTTTTCTCTCTCTCTCTCTCCCTCCCTTGCTTCTTGCTTCTGTCTGGACTCCTTCAGCACAGTTATGGCAGAGACAGCACTGTAGTCACCAGCCTGAGACCATGTGTGTCCTTATGTTTTCGTGTTGCTTGTAGGGCTGGTTTTTTGCAAACAAATTTCCATGGCTGCCCCCCCCGTCTCGCTTGCCCGTCTCTCTATACCTCCCTCTGCAATGCTGCTGATGCAGGCAAAAAACCTTTAACAAATTCCTCTCCCGCTCTGCCTTGCTCCCTCTCCCTCCCCAGTGCCTTCTTGCACGCGCACACACACACACACACACACACTCTCTCTCTCTCTCTATTTTGCTCATCCACTGCTCATTTGAGGGCTGCTATGGGGAGAGAGGGATGCAGAAGGAGGCAAAGCAGGTGTCTCCTGCAGAGATATCAAAGCAGCTCTTGCACTCTGAAAGCCTGGGACAACCTGCCATTATGTCACAGGTGGACAAAAAAAAACCCCAAAAAATGGATGACATCATGGGCCATTCTCTCCCTCCCTCCCTCTATCCTTCTCCCCATACAAACATTCCCATTCCCACATCTTACTAAAGTCACATTTGGTGCATCGTATTGTTTACCGATTCTGCCCACAATGGCTCCACACAACATGTATGTGCATCATCTTTATTTATAGTTTTCCGCGAGGCTGTAGTTTGAGCCGACGTGTGTACCTACGCTGCGTTAAAGCGAAGTGCGCTGCTGGACCAACGCAGCTGAGTTCCCCCTCCCCCCAGTTTATTCCCCTCAGTAGGACTGTAACGGTAACCACTCATAAAAGATAAGAAGGAAAATAATTTCAACAAATAAAAATGGCCAAACTTTGCACAGAATGATAAGGGTGGGCATTTTGAAGGAACCTTCATTTTAATAAGTCATTGCAAAAATGCAGATTCAAGGACAGAAAGAATTAATATGAAAATGATATTAATGTGATGCTGATCAGCACCGGGCTCTGGGTGCTGGAGAGGTTTTGGGTCCGGTGGTCCTTGGGTCCCGGAACCGCATTCATTTCCTGCTCCTGCACAGATATTCCAGGCGCCGCGTGATCAAACAGAGCCGACGGCAGTTAAGATGACAGGGGCCTACAGTGACAACCTGCCTCTTTCATTCAATTTTGCATCCAAGCATAAAGATTTGCAGGTTTTGGAAAACCACCTTCAGTTATTCCAACCGTCCTCTTTGCTTTCATTCGCCGTGCGAGCTGCCAAGCAGGGGTGCAGCAGATTAGCTATATTGTTTGCAATCCTTTAGCTGAAGCATAATTCATTTATAGGGTTAATTGCCCTTAAAAAAATGAATTGTTGATACTCCCTAGAAAGTGGCTGTGTTGAACATTCATCTTGTTCTGCCCATTATCAGTCTGAAATAACAGCACCGTCTCCATGTGGCCTCTCTGTGGAGACGGAAGAGGCTGATGGCATCCGGCGCGATTCGCTGTATAGTTCTCCATTACGTTTCAATAATCACATTCTAGAAAACCGTAGAAGTCAGCGACCACACGTACCCAGAGCTGTAAGTGATATCCACTGCTACCCCGGCGCCTCCGTCACACGATCGTAGATTCAATCTGACACCGGCCAACAGCTACAAATTGACAATTTCATTTTCACTCCTCACAGCTCGTGCAGACACGCTCCCAACCTGTAATATGTGCTTTGCCAGCGGTGGAACATTTAGGTCTCCATATTGTGACGTGATGCAGAGTCATTAAAAACACACTCGAGCAAGACGGCGGCTCCGGGCTGTGGAAGATGGGCCATCGATGGCAGGAGGAGCGCAATTAATAGCAGAACCAGAGCAGCGATAAGAAGCCAGTCGCCTGGAACGTGGATCGATTTACCTTCTCACGTTCGTGCGGCATTTCGGTTTTATTCATATCGAACTCGAGCTCCATCTTGTGTAGAGCGGCACTCGGTGGACGCAGGTTCAAATCCCACCTCCCGCTGCGGCAGTCGCGAACAAGACGTTAACCCTGGATCGCTCCCATCAAAAGTACCCAGCTGAACCAAGGGGTAGATTATAGTCAGTGGCTTTGTGTGAGAAGTATATTTGGACAAATGTTAGTTAAACGAATAAACTAGAAAGCAGCAGACACAAGAAAGATGAATTTAAATTCGCAGTTCAATTGTAAAATAGGCGGGGGGCTTTGCTGTGCTTTTGTGCTAGAAAAGGTACCCGGGGAGAACCCAGCTATCAGCATTAGATGTTTGTTGACTAAACAACAGATTGGAACATGAAAAAGACAGGTGAACCCCCACACATACACACACACACACACACACACACACACACACACACACACACTCCACTGCAGCAAGCTAGAGGACAGCTTCTTCAGCTGGGTGTTGGCTCACATCACATCTCCACCTCCCACTGTTACTGAAGATGATTCCCCCCCCCATCCCCCAGTGAGACATAGTCTCCTTGCTGCAGGTCAAGAAGCCTCCAGTCAACTCCTTCTTGAACTTGAAAACCCACGGGCTTGCACGCGTGTGAGCAAATGTGCGCAGTGAAGGTTTACATATGACGCTCTGTCTCGATCAAGGTTGGACTGCCAGATTGCCACAAGCACCCCTGGCACCTTAACTACGTCCGCAGGACAGATCCCGGCCCAGAGGGAGAGAGACAGAGACACCTGGCAAAGCAGCAGCTGCTTCAGACGTGCAGCTGGAGGTGACTGTCCTCACTATTTAAATAAACGGCAAAGTATAAGCAGCAAATGACACGGTGCCAAGTGAATAAAAGTGTTTAATGCAACTCATATTTTGTGCAGGGATCTAATATATATAATTTTCTTGACAGCTATACTGAAGTCTGACTTGGACTATTTTTGCAGCGTATATTTGACTGGATGGCTCTTTATTTGGAAGTCCTCGCCCCGGGTATGTTCTTTTTTTTGATGAGCAAACGGTTTTAAAGCAGGAATGAAACGGATCATAAGGAGACGATTCTTTGCACCTGGAACAGAAGTAACCATATTTCACCTGGGTTATTAAACTTCTCATCTGAGAGACATCCAAAATACACATTTCTGTAGCACTGACAGCTTTCAAGCTGTAACCCTCAAGAAATAATCTGAGACTATGGCAGGGATCTAAAGAGAATAATGAACTACAGATCACAAAGATCTTCCGTAACTGCTTAGTCAGCTGCATTTTTCTTTATTATTGCATACAGTCCTTGTTTCATTGGCAAATTAATCCATCATTAAATACAATGCAAACAGACGTGTTTTGTTTCATATTTCCTTTTAGTGTGAAACGACTGATGCTGGAAAAGTACTTACAGGGGTGTGTTGGAGCAGTGAGCTTTACTGAGTACAGATGTGCTGATCCGCATGCAGTTGGAGTAGTTACTGCACCCCCTGCTCTGCTGTCTCCCCCCCCCCCCCCCCCCCCCTTTAAAAACCCCTTTT
>UFQX01000175.1:362312-455272 GCA_900497675.1 Arapaima gigas
CCCCCCCCCCCCCCATCTCTCTCTCTCTCTCTCTCTCTCTCACACACACACACACAGTCATGTACACATGTAGTTTTCCCATCCAAACCTGGGGTAACATGAGTGGATCGCGCCCTCTAGTGGTCACCGTGGTTCCTGCCCTTCACGCAGTGACATAATGAATGCGGCAGAAAGATGACGAGGCCAGGAAAACAAACTCTTTCTCCCTCCTCCCCCCCTTTGGCTTCATTCTTTCATAAAAACTGAGAAAGTTGGTGAATAACTGCTCTCGTGTTCAAATATAAATGCAGAAAGACAACCTGCACGTGGTTCACAAACAAAATGCTAGAGAGCACAAGTAGAAGGAAGCAGAAAAATTTTAAATGGGATTTGAGATTTTCAGCAAACACCAGTCAGACTCTGGCTTTAGATGGAGGAAAGGAGGATCAAGAAAAAAAAAAACAGTATAGATGTCAGCTGTAGTGTCCTTCGTGTCAGACACCCTGGATGTGTAAACACACTTGACCATCAAACAGTTTATGTTGAGCTGAGAAAGAAAGGGTGGAAAACAAGTTGAACCGCTGTGCTGCACCCTGGGGGGGGTTGGCAGAGGATGAGCCAAGGAGTCGCAACCCCTCCCGACAAAGCTGCATCTGCAGTGACACCAGCCAACAGCCAGTTACACTACATGGCACAGAGCGCCCCCTCCAGGAGGCTACCATGATCTGCCCCCCCACACAAGCTCCCACCGCTCCACTGCCTCACCGTCTACAGGGTCACGATTGCAGCGGACCAGGTTTGGACTTCATGCAACAGCCAAACGGAAGTTTCTGCAGAAACTGCACAGTCATCTTTTGCACTGGGTGGCGAGTGATACTGAGAAACAGGAAGAAGAAGAGGCCACTTCTGCTTTATCGCGTGGGAAAATCCACATCATTTCTACATCTTACTGCTGCACTATAGATACAGCAACAGCCCCCTAACACTACAGCCTACAGCACAAATTTGCTGTGTCTCCTTTAGCCCTTTAAGCAATTTACCAGTTTTCCAAACTTCTTTAGAGAGTAAATTTGTATTTCTTTCCTTTGAATAGCCTGTTTCCTATGTTCATGCACAAGCATTTAAAGCATAATATATGTTTATTATCCAGTTATCCCAATTCTGACATGAGAACGCAGAAGTCACCCTGCAGGTTGGAGTGGAAGATTTCAACCATTATCCTGCTCAGGGAAACATCCCAGCATCCCTTACTGTGTCAAATGTGCATTGTTTACAGGGTGTGTTCACAATGGAGGTAGTGTGTCATCTGGACAGGGGGAAATTCTCCAAACGTGTCATTCATGAGGAAGAGGAGTCAAGGCAACAGGTGGATGGACAGCAGGCCAGGGCAGCGGGGGGTCCCCTCTCCCTCTCTTACCTGCACTGGACTCCAAGCTTTAGGGTGGGTACAGTGTCTAGGTACTTATGTGCTACAAAAACAACTCAGTTCTACCACCCTGTGGACATCTGGGCCTCCAGCAGACGCTGCTTTTACATTTTCATTCAGCAGCGTCTTTTCCACAAGCCCTCTGACCCATCACAAAACTGCGAATAAAGCCAAGAGCAGACAAAACACTAAGCTTTCAGATGTGGGCCTTTATGGTCTGTAGGACACGAGACCACTGCCACAGGAAACAGTGTTGCCCCCCCCAAATTAAACAATTTAATAGTTTATCCTGCAAACTTATTTTTTCTAAATATAAGGGCCGTTCATGCAGTAGATGTTCTATGGTTTTCAGTTTGATGAATGGGCTCAGCCGGCTGCTATGCTGGACCTCCAGTGTTGCCATCGTCTCCTCCCCGCCGCAAACAATGGGGGGGGGAGGCCAGCTGAAAAAACGTATTATATCATTTGAGGTCTTTAGCATTATTTGAAAGAGTTTTTGGTGCATAAAGTAGGAGCTGTGTTAAACCAAGCTACAAAACAAATAGCTTTACATTGGAGGGGCGAACTGAAACTGTCCTGGAGTAAAGAGGACACTGCAGAAATGGCCCTGAAGCTGTGCGGTGGGACATTTCCATAATTCCCCCATCATATGCAAGAGTTTACAATAAAGCAAGGTAAATCAGGGGCTGCTGGGCCTTAATACGCCTCACCAAGGGGACCGGGCTTTTTTTAGGACGTCTGCTGACAAAGGCAGCGCCTACAGCGGGATGCTTTTCCAAAGATGAGGGGTCAAGGCCCAACACCACCCTCCCCAATCTGCTGTCCCCAGCTGGCATTTATAACTGTGCTAAAGTCGCTAAAGGTGTACATTGCCCCACTAGCCCCCTTTTTTTTGGTTTTTTATAGCAACACCTGGCTCCCTGGTGTAGAATTGACTTTAAAGTACCTGCCTGTTACAGGAGCTCCTAAACAAAGACAAAGGACATTGTTGAGGTAAAGCTCTCCCCATTTACTCAACTCTACTGCACACAGCCTTTTCTTTATGCACAGATTAAAACAAAGTAGTTCCAAAATTGCTTCTGTAAAAAACAGTTACTGTATACATGCAATTTTCCCTTTTTCCTGGTGAAGGAGATCATTGATGGGGGACGGATTTACCATCTGGTTCTGCAGGGTCAGTTGAAAGGGTGAGAGGATGTTTGAGCCATGGGGGTCCAGGTGGTCAGCAGGGTGTGTGGAGCCAAGAGGAAGAGGGAGCAAAAAAACAGTACGAAGAGCAAGATAGATGGGGAGGTGCAGACAGAAGGATGTGGAGAGCAGGGGAACCGGAAGGCAGGGGTGAGAGGGCAGGGGTTGGCCGAGACACTGGTGTGCTGCGTCTCACCATGTGTGAAATGTGAGCAGTGCTGCCAGCTCTGCACTCTGCTTCCTTCCTCCTCAGTCACAGAACCCTGTACTTTCTACATCTTTCCATCCTTCTGCCTACCTGGTCACCTCTGTAAACCAGACCACTCAGAATGTTCAACATGTAGAAGTACATATCTGTGTGCTGGGGTAGGAAACCAGAACACAGGGGAAGATGTCTTGGTGTCCCACCACCTCTCCTGGCAGGCATGATGGCACTGCGCCAGCAGGCAATGATCACGCCCCCCAAGCAGAAACTTATGAAAATTAAACACAGCCAAAGTAAAGCAACTGAAAAGTGCACTTTTGAAAACTTGTAGTTTCATCCCAAGAGCTGAGCATAAAACTGAGGTTCAGATTGCTAATTTCAAGCAGACCCAAAGAGCAAGTGTTTAAAGTTGATGGAGCAAAAGGTGATTGGAAAACAGGATAAAGTGGTGAAGTCTCTTGAAAGCTATTGAGTGATGTTTACAACTTCACCCCAGGAGCTGTGCAGCAGAGCAAGCAGAAAACTGGTGGTGATGTACCCCAGGGGGGCCAGTGAGAACTTGGAAAGAGGAGTGCAGGTCTGAAGATATGCCAAATGGTCGTGTTCTCGACCTGAGCCAATTTAGTACAACTCGGTGTACAAGTGAAGCTGAGCCAGCAGAGGAGGGCTTCCCCCGACTCGACACTGCTGTAAAGGCGAGGACAGCGACCACAACATCATGGGAGGAGGGGAGGGGAGCACTGACTGGGGAACTTGTGAAGAGCAGCATGTACAAGAAAACCGACATGGTGATGACGAGACCCCCGGTGTTCTAGTTTGTCTTGGTGAGGGTGCTGTTGTCAAAGTGTTGGGCCCACAGGTTTCTCAGACAGCAAAGTCACAGACACAGGAATATGGTGGACATCCAGAGTTCGACGTCGACGTGCAATACGTGCTGAACCATTTACACACCCACAAAATTATACCCATACACAAGAGCTGCACAACTACTTACCTTCAACTGCCAGATTGCCAAACATCACCTTTAGCCCCCATCCCTCCCCCTTGTCCTCAGAGCCTCCTTATAAACCTGAAGCTTCAACCCTTGTAGATCATACCAGATCAATTATCATGGCCACAGTGAAACACGGGGGACAGAACTTTTGAAAATAGGATACATACAGACATTCATTCCTTCAGCGTAAAGATGGCTGAAGTTTCCCCTGCAGGCCAAAGGTTTACTCTGTCCTAGAAGTTTTTCCAAGTAAAAGACTTCAGAAAGTTCAAATACATGCAGCATTTTGTGATTTGACAAAACAGGACAGAACTTTTGCTGGGCACTCCTCACACCCCTGTAGTACAAACCATCATCCAAACACGTGTATTCAGTGCTACAAACAGCAACATTTAAATCATAGTACATATTAGCAGCAAACAAAATTAAAGTTATACATCATGTGCTGTCAAACATGCACAACAATACAAAATAGTTATACCTTTAACAGCAAATAAACACAGAAAAGTCAGTTTTATGGATAATAAATGTATATGGAATTTAAATGTGAGACAGGGAGGGGAAATCTCTCTCTCTCACACACACTCACACACTTCAGTCTGTTTACAGAGTCACTCTTGGCCCCCAATTCTCTCCCTGAGCAGCCAGACTGAGCCAAGCCATGGCTGGTCAGTGTAACATCTCCTTCCCTTTGCAACCCAGCAAACAAGCTGATACTAAAACCCAGAGGAGAACAACAGCAAAGTACAAACTTTAAGAACACAAATTCATATTTAAAAAAAAAAAAAAAAATCAGGACCCCCTTACCTGGAGAAGCAATGGACCCTTTCCTCACACAGTGGTTAGAATAGCAAGAACATGTCTGGAACCCACACAGGTCACATTCAACTTTTAAAGTGGGCATTTAATAAGCACTGTGGAATTAGGCTGCACATTCACACAAAGTGATACCAAAACCACTCCTCCAAACAGACTAGCAGCCTGGCTGGAATGGAGCAGCTCAGGGTTGGACCCATTCACAACCAAGTGTGAAAAATGTATTTTAAAAAAAACCCACAAAAGTGATAAATTCAAACTGGCCAGTCACCCCCACAGAACCCCAAAAGGCCAGCAGGGCCACCCAGTCAAGTGAGTGCTTACATTTACACAGTCCAATACTGCTGGAGGAAGATGGTAAATATCAGGTGTTCCGATACAGTTTGAAAGCCACAGGAAAAGTTGCCAGTCCCCCCCCCAAAAAAAAAAATAAATAAAAACCAGTACATTCAGTAAACCGGCTCCGGTTACTTTCAGAGTCAGACAACCTGGCCGAGGAATCAAGCTCAGCAAGTCTAGCCCAGAGAAATCCCTCAGCACCCAGACGTCTCCCCAAAGGTCTTCTGCACCCTCTTTAAGACACAAACCCTCCTGTCCTGCCCTCCTTGGCTGCTTATTAACTGAGCACTGAGACTCCTTGCAAGGATGGGTATATTCATTCTGAAACCTTTCCATTGCATTTTGCAATTTCAATTATGAATTTACCTCATTAATCCCCCCCAGTGTGTGAACAGGGTCAATCATTAATATCAATTCATACCGGAGCAATTTGTTAAAAGCGCTGAAAGGGAGCACAGCCCTTTGGAACACACAGCATTCGCATAACCCCAGAAAGACGTGCCTCCTGGACGCGCGTTCCCCCCCAATCTGTTTGTGAAAGGGCAGCCCCGCCCCTCACACCTGTCTCCCCCTAATCACACTTCCCTGTCCATCAATAAGACGGCTGGATGACATTAGCCGCTCCGCCCCCTGCAAACGGAAAAAACAAACAAACGGGCCAGAGCCAGGCAGCGGAGATTGATGAGGCGGCCCGCTGCTGAAAGACAATGGCAGATTAGACACAACAGTCAGGCAGCAGGTGCTTATGGTTAAACTTTAATTACGTGATCTCTGATTCTCCCAATTGATATGGTAATGACGCTGTAATTCATGCAGAAATATCTGCAGTCCTGTTAATTTCTGCGTTGATTTGATTATATTTGGTGCTGCTTTTTTATTCACGCCGCTGCGCGGAAGGAAGCCGATTGTTGGCGGTTTGGCTGAGCGGAGCGCGGGGCCCGGCAAAGCCGGGTCTGTCGGCCTCGAGGGGTGAATGTCGGCCTGGGAGCGGCGGGGGGGTGGATAGAAGCTTCCAGATCATCTGCTGCAGTTTGGGCCTCTGATCTGTGTATGGCTCCGGTTCAGTTCAGTGAAACGCAGCGTCTGTACGTTGCAAGTGCGTAAAACGCACAGGGTCAAACTCATGTTAAGCAAATTAAAGTTTAACATGGAGAGACACACTAATTAAAAGTGGATTTATGGGGACCCCAGATAGCGCTGGGCTGACCTGACCTTGGGGGGCATCCAAAAATAATTACTAAATCCTGTAAAATGTATTCATTTGTGTTGCAACTCCTCAAATGATTATGGGTGCAGCATATTAATCTGGAATGACGGTGTAACAGATCCTGAAGAAAGGAAGACAAAATAAACGTTTTACTATTAGCTTTCACTACCCTGAAGCTGAACACAAGGAGCACAAAAGCATCCTATCCATAAATAGATAGACAGTCTGCACCGGTGGGTCCGACGGACCACGGGGGGACCGTACATGGACGAGCCCCCCGTTGGCTGCCTCTATCAAAAACTTACACTGTTCTTTACTCAGTCTTTTGTCCAAAGCAATGGGTGTAATTCCTCAGTTTGGGCAGGTATACCTTTTACAACCACAACAACGTTGTGCAGCGGTAGAACTGTAGCTCTGTACATGGAATTTTGAAACAATTTTCTGACTGCAGGTCTTTGCCAGCCCCTTTACCTTCTTATTCCCTTGATACATATTTTCTAAAATAATTTTTTTTTGCAGGACAGTAAACTGTGTAATGCCTTTAAAAAATATATAGTGACAATTGTTCTCCCACTTTGTTCATGACCTTCCATAAGTGCCACCTGGCCACAACACACCCAAAAAAACTTGGCCTTTATTGTGCGAAACTAGGAAAAAAAATGCTATTTTGTATGTTCCTTTTAGGTGCTGCGGCAATTTAATTCAATATTTAGTCCAGTTTATCGCTGTGGTTTTCTTTCCAAGGCAAAGTCAGCTGGTATGAATTCCTATTGAGTCTGTTCATTTCCTGCAACGTGATTCAAAATGCATTTTTCAGCCTGAATGTTTGCATTTTTTGTTACTTGTTCTTAGTCGTCCTTGCAGTTACTTCCCTAACTATTGATAATAATAAGAAATAATGATTTTATGTTTAAATCTTTCCGTGGTGAACTAATCTTCCCTCCACAATGTAGTGCCTGCCGTCTCCCTCCTCACCAGTAGATGGCGCTACCTTTCTCTGGTAGAGTGATTCTTAATCCTCTTAATCCTCCACAAAGTGACCACAAGAAGCATGACTATAAGCTGGTCTTTCTGAACCGAACCACTACTAACTTTAACCGCAAGTGTGGGAATGGTCATTTTATAGTGTGCGTGGTCATGCTAACCCTGCAAAACTTGTCTGTTTCAGAAGACTTAATAATAAGAACATTACCTGAAACAAGGTTGTATAAGTTTTAACAGAAAAAGGTCAACAATGTAAAATGGTCAGTTTCCTGAAAGGGCCTCAGGTCAGTATCATGCCTTGGCAGCAGGTGGCACTGTGGTTAAGGACTGAGACCCAGTTAGGAAAAGCCCTCGTCCTGCGTTGTCCCGCTGCAGAAACGGCAAACGGACGAATTCATCCGGGCAAAGTGAGCGGTATTCGGTGATGCCGCCGTGAAGAATTACACCGTCACGCCACCCGTGTTGGTTCGTACTGCCAAACCAGGGACTCCGGTAGCTGTTCGAAGCACCTTGTAACAGGCTGCTGGCTGATGGCTCAGCAGACATAACCGGAACCATCTGCTGTGCACAGCACGGTCGTTTCATGTCATCTCTGGGAGGGGGGGGGTGGGCATTAACCTCAGTTATTTTTGGAGAAGTTCTACCATGTTGCAGACATCCTTTGGGGATGAGAAATCATGCACCAAATTCACAGGCCTCTCCCTGCACTGTAACATACGTCTTGCCTCCGCAGCCGACGTCCGGCCTCTTCCAGGCGGCGACGGCAGGACCGCACGTGGGGCCGATGAGCCGTGCGAGGGGCGAGCGCTTGTGTCTTCGGGTCTGGTTTATTTTACTCCCTTCCGAAGCGGGGCTTAGCGCACAGGCGTTAAACAGCCGTGCGTGCGCTACTGTACACACAGGGAGCCGCGCGGCTGCCAAACACACACAAACACAGAGCCGGCAGGGTGCTGCGCACACGCGTACGCCCCCAAAAACTCGCAACCTCGCGGCTGCTGCCCGCCTCCGTTTGTTCATTTAGCTGCCGGTTTCCTGATTTACTCGCGCGTGCGGGCGGGTAGCTTTACCATAGCGATTCAGGGTAAGTACTTTGCTCAAACATACCACAGCAGGAGGTGGGAATGAAGCCTGGCCCATCCGAGTCCTAAAGCAGAGGCTCCGACCGCTGTGGCACTTGCTTCCCTCCACGATAATTTATCACTTCTGCCCAAATAAACACAGAAGCAAAGAGCGCGAAGAACAGTGGAGTTCATACGAGGTCAAATGATCCAAATCAGGTACTCAGCTGTAAGGTGTCACTTGTAAACCTCTGGTCATTTTTCACTATTTTTCCACCAACCTGGAAGTGAGGAAGAATGCAGGACTTTCACATAACACAACTTTTGTCTCGACTGCTTTTTTCAAGATGTTTATTTGATTTGTTTAATCAGTAGTTATATTTATAAGAGCTCCTCAGCCATGTGTCTCCACAGCCTGGTCTTTGAAGACTGGGGCGGGGACATTCAGGAGTGGTGGTTGGCAGTGTTGCTGAGGGCCACTTTATTGGAATAATATATTAACCACAAATGATCACAGTAATAACATGAAAATAACCGCGTTTAAGTTTATGCGTAAAATGTATCCTATCTGAGGCCTCAGACCCCCGTTGGAAGCATTGAATTCAGCCTCGGGTTAATGCCTCTTTCATATTAGAAGTATTTTATATACCGGAAGGACTTTTTTTTGCAAATTCAGAAAGTTTGTTGGGACGTCTGGAAAGATGAATAAAGACAAATGAAAGCAGATGCTCGCCTGTGTCCTGTTCGGTGTTGCAGGACCAGGTGTTCTAGAGAAATGCTTGGTAAACGTCTGCGCCAGCCAGCCGATCTCTGCAATCTTCTCCAGGAGGAGGCACATGAGTCTAATGACACTCCAGAAGAAAAAAAAACAATTAAAAAAAGTGTACATTATCTGTGATGAGAATATTAAGAGGTATATTGAGAATGTTTTCCTTTCTGAGCAGGCTGTGTCACAGTTTGAATGACAAGATGTCAGCAGGATGGCCTTAAAATACAGTAGATTATCCTGTAAAAGTTGGTTTAGGATGACTTAATGTTCCCATCAAAAGGCCTGAGGCCACTGTGGGGCTTTTGAGGTGGACTCTGGCCACAGTGTCATTGTTTAGCCACCAACCCCTCACTTAGCACAACAATACATTCATCTCAGAGCTCACCCTGTACACCCAGACCATGTTCCACATCAGACCCAAACCCATCACTGGACTTTTAGTCACTATTAATAAAATCATATAACCAAGAGTAATTTCCACAGACACATACGGATTTTTTTAGAAGAAGAAATCCTGCCCTTGCTAAGCAGCCAGTTTTCCAACTGTCACTATTGAACACGTGCTTGAACCCTGTTTCACATTTCCGGTGCTTTTAATTTTTTTTTTTTTTACATGTTTAAGAAATTGTAAAGCGCACAAGAGTTTTTCTTCATGTTCAACATTATTACCCAGATTAAAGTGAAGCTCATTAAACCAGCAACGTACTGATCATTCCACAGCCGACGTATTAGTTGCTGTTCTGGGAGTGCAAGGAGCTGCAGGTAAACAGGCCACGTGTTTATAGGAACACGTCATAAACAGGTGATGTCTTCCATCTGATCGTTTCTCGTTCTGTTCACAGAAGCATTTAGTTTTGCAGACCGCTCCAAATGCGTAAACGGTTGGCGCTGGCAAATGGGGTTATTATTAAAGGCACATGTAGTGCATATCCAGTTGCTGTTAGTGCCGAAGCCGTGAACAAAGATGGCGTTGTCAGGGCGGCTGTCGTGCTGCGCTGCTGAACGTCAGCCGTCCCACCCTTTGAATAATGTCTTCCAGTATGGGGGGATACAGGGTCCCAGTGATGGATGGCCCAGCAGTAGGGTCAATTAGCCAGGGCGGGTCCCAGACCACGGTGCGTCACTGGCCCCCCGCCCCCTCCTGCTGTCACCCCCGGCAACTGTTATTAATCACCAGACCAAGGGTCTCCTCACCTTTATGCATCCAAACCTCAGCATGAGCCAATATGTGAAATTAGACTGATTCGGCTCTGGTTTCATAGGTGAATAAACAAATAATGCGGTCATTAGGTAGTCGTGTAGCACAAATGAGGACTGACTGACTAACTGCAAACATGACTCTGATCCAGAATTTCATTCAGATAAGTAAATGTATGTCATACAGCACAAATAGAAGAGGCCCTGTGTGATTTTATTTTATTTTTTATTGGGGATCATACTGTTAAATCTCACAGAAGCATTTAAATATTGTCACATATAGAAACTGCGCTGGAAATGTAGATTGTAAGGTAATCTCTGGATATGCGCACAAATGCTGCGTGTCTGCAGTCCTCGGCCGCTCTGCACAGGGCTGGGATCCTGAGGCCCAGGCTGAACCCTCTCTTACACCCTGGCAGGGACACCCCAACTCCACAGTGCGTCACACTGGATGCAGAGTTGCTGGTGGCCCTGCAACAGAACTCTGTCACTTTTGTGCAGTTTGGGTGTGATTGAGCGCAGCTGGTTTCCTTTGAGCATTGTTGCCACCACTGTGTTGCCTCTGTGTGTGTGTGTGTGTGTGTGTGTGTGTGTGTGTGTGTGTGTGTGTGTGAGGAACAAGGGCGTGGGGTTCCTCCATTGTCAGCAGAGCACTCAATTTCGCAGAATTTTGCAGAACAGTGTGCACAGATGAGAACGGAGGGACAGGAGGATGGGGGTTGGGGGGGTGGGTGTCCCAGGGGGCAGCTCTCTGTCTGTCCCATCTGCCACCCCACTCTCTGGGCAAATTGACACCCAAGGGACATGGGGGGGTGGTGTTTATTTCTGAAGGAGCGGGGGATGGAGATGTATAATATGTATAATGGACAAGAGTGCAGGAGATGGTGATGCGGTTGGGTGGAGGTTGGGCGGCATCCCAAGCCAATATACAAATATATATGCTTATGCAGCATCTCCTCCTAACCTCACCTCACCTCACACGGCCTCACTACCAACAGCTAGACGAGGGTGAGAGGACCGCAGCAGCCGTGGGCTAATGGCAACCATGACCAGGCCACGCTGGGGGTAGCTACAAGGCTAATTGGGTAGATAAACACAGCATTCCCCCTGAGAGGACACTGTAATTGTTGGGATTTTTATAGGCTTTACAAAATTACTGCTGCTGCCCCTCTTTGCTCATTATGGGCAGAATCACATAACATCTGCATGCATTTTTAATTCACGGGTATCCTTGGATCACCCTGCCTTAACAGCGAGTATCTAATAGCCAGGAAACAATAAAAGGTCATTCCTGGCTAATTTAGAAAGGACAGGCTTTCTTTCCACTTGTGCCTGTTGGGAATATTACACATAAAGGCACTACACGTGTGTGTGTGTGCTGGATGGCGTGCGTGCAGGTGTGTGCAGGTATTCGTTCGGCTGCGGAGAAAGTGGTGCGTAAAGTGTGATGTGGCGCCTTTAACCAGCGAACAGCAGAAATGATGCACCCGCCGAGAGCGAGCATATGGCTCCTGTTCCAGCGGGCAGAGGGACGTCGGGCGCTTGACGAGAGCTGAGACGCTGACAGTAAAGCCAAGTTTAACTTGTCACAGTAGCAGATACACACGCACACATACATGCACACACCTACACGGAGTACAGTGCATTTGCATACACACGCACACAGCTGTGGGTAGCAGCTCGGGCTTCCAACACAAGTGCCACCCAAAGGTGACGGGCAATTCGGATCGACAAAGGAGCCGGGGTCATTATCGGTACGCCGTCTTCCTTGACGCCCCTTCCTTCTTGTTCGCGCGTCTCGAACGTGGCGTTTGCGCTGGAACAGGCTGCAGGCCTCCGCCGGCCCTCCCGCTAACATGTCTGCAAGCGTGTTCCGTATGCGCATACACAGATCCGCACAGACACACATTCACCCCCCCCCCCCCCCCTTTGCAAGTTGTGTTAATGAAACAGTTACTGACTGTTGGCATAACATTATTTCTTGATCCAAAAGACGTGGTAATTAAGTGCCCTTCTTTAGCCGCACTAATACACTAGCAGGGAAAAGCAATTAGTGGCGAAGAAAAGGCGGGTATGCGGTTCATGTGCCAGCCTTCGGCCCGTCCGCGGCACACGCTGTGAGACAAACGGGGGGGAAACGCAGCGCGTTGTGCGTCCCTGTATGTGACACTGTAAAACAGGCTGTGTCCACGTTCCGACACAATCTTGACTTCGTACTTTCAAGCACCTCAAGTGTTTCTTCTCAGGCCGGGACCGGAATTATTTGCTCATTCTCAGCAACTTTTGAACAAAATACCAGTGTAACTCCAAAGAAACCCAGTAAAAAGAATATACCGATATTCATTTCTGAAAATATGTTTTTCATGTTGCTCGCTGGACATTTATCGCACTTTACTTGCACTTTGCTTGAAAAAAGGTGCTGGTTCGGGCCTCCTAATGTCAGTGGACCTATTAAGGGGATCTGACCTGTATCTGGAACAGAACCAAACCCAAATACAAAGGTATGAACAAAAACATTCTCCTGTAGCAAACTGTGGTACAGCTGCCTTTGTCACACCCTGGCAGGTGAACATCAGCAACTGGGGCTGATACATCTACTTTTTCTCTAAAAAAAAACTTTATAGTGTTGAAAATAATTTTCAGTTGGTTTTTAGTCACGAAAGTATAAAAATACTATGTTCTAGGCATGCATAACGTTTTAAATAAATGCATAAAAAATAACTTGTTTATGAAATTCAAATTTTATTTTCCCTTCATTATGGACTGTTTGTATGTATAACTAAGATTAAAATATTTTAATGCTGTCTGTAAAGCTCAGTCTCTGGGTCAGTTTGTTTGTCTATTCTTTATGCACGGCTTCGTTTTTCAAGCCACACACTCGAAATTTGTCACGCAGGTGTTTCTCACCCTAAGTGAGGTTTTTGCGTAGTCAAGTTCATTGAACTCCAAAAAGGCTACTTACTATTTTGAGAAGGCCTGGAGGAGCGAGAGTAGTGACGTCGCACGCAGAGCGTACCTATGTGATGCTCACAGATGTTCTCATTCCACAAACACACACACACATTGACACACTTTCTCACCGAAACACACACAAAATGATATATGTGTGTGTATACATTTTACTTTAAAGGCAGATGTCTAAGGGATTCCTGCCTAGCGCCAGCCCTGTGCCCCAGCATCGCATGCTGCACACAAACACACTCACGTGTGCAACTGACTGAATCTCCAGTCTGCCTCCTTATCATGGGACAATCTGGAAAAATGACCAATATAAAATTTCTTTCATTTTAACCATATGATTTTGCTTTATTGGGAGAAAAATTACATAATTTCATCTTCAGACATAGAAATCACATTCTGACCATCCTTCATGTTGCTTTGTACCACAGTACTGGCTTATAAAGGCTAAAAAAAAATTCCTTCAGGTTTTGTGCTGGTTCTCTTACTGCATAGAGACATCAAAAACAGAGAACATTCTTAAAAATGCCCTTTGTATCTTGCAACATAAAATGAATAAACAAACAGAAATGCATTCTGGGATATCATGCATATTAGAAAAATGTCCAGGGATATACATCTAATTGTTTAACACCATTTTTTAAAAAGGGAGATATCTGCTAAGCAGTTTTCCAAATAGACGGAGTTTGTATACAGAAAAGGCTGTGATTGTGAATTCATACTAATGTTAACCAAAATCATTAAAGTTTTACATATTTTTAATGTTTACCAAGTTTACCATCCATTAACTATTTCGTATTTCCATTTTAGGCTTAAATTTAGTTTTTTCCCCTCTCTGTGGTGTGAGAAATAGCAATAGCAATAATAATGATAACAATGTAACAGTATAATAATACAATAACAAATGAAAAAAATGCTTATATTATTCCTAAACCTAACTATAATAATAAGTTAAATTGACTTGTTCCATTTTTACTTAAATAAACTGATATATGAAATAGTCCATTTGCAAACCTGGAAGGGATGAAGCGTCCGTGGAAATAAAAACTACCCAAAGTATCCTAAAGAGAAATCCGTGAAAAGGTGCTGCGGTCTGGAATGTGGTTCATCTCAAGGACAGACTTCAGACAACTGCGTTCCTCCAGAAGCCCTGGCCGCCCTCATAGCACCAGCAGCTTCTGCTCGGGAACGTCGCACCCTGCTTTTCAAAGCGCCGCAAAAGGGTGTCTGTGGACACAAAGCCCGGTCATGAATCGGGCAGCGCTGGTCCCCTTGCTCACCAGCAAACTGGTTGCTGGAGTAAGTCAGAGGAGAAATTTCACACACTGGGAATCAGGTGTGAGAAGACAGAACAGGACCCAGGATGGCTGCTGGCATGTGCACTGGAAACAATACTGTCCATCACTTTGTGGGTGTGGCTAAAGGACAGGTGGGTGGCGATCTCGGTGTGCTTTGATAAGGGACGTTCCTCTGGTGTGCACAGGAACAACTGCTCCAAACTGGCGGTGAGCCACAAACAGTCCCTGTGTGACCTGCCTCTGCAGAGCTACTTCCCAGGGCCCTCCTGCTTGGCTGGGGAGCAGGGGCAATTTGTCCCCCATCACTCACAGATGGCGGGTGCTGACAAAGGGGAGAAGGGAGGGTCACAGGGAAACCCTTGAGGTAAGATGGGTCTGTGGAGTGGTGTGGAGATACGTCCCATCGGAGAGCACTTTGGTCAGGTTAAGGCGGGGGGGATCTGGTGCTCCGCTACATTGGAGGGATGACCAGGCCTGTCATTGCTGAAGAAGGAGAGACAGATTTCACTTATTACAGGGCTGAATAATCTTATGTTACTGCCTGTCTTCATGTATTATCGTAGTAACAAAGTAGGCCCCAAAAGTGCGTGACACAGTGACTGCTGAATATATGGTTGCTTTCTTATAAATGTTATAGGCAGCATGACAGCAATAAGGACTCTGACTAAGATTTTCCCTCAAGCACTGACCCTTATCAACCTGCAAAGTGCACAATATAATTCATATCACCTTTGAATTAAAATTAATTAAACATTAAGACTTTGCACTGGCAGCATACTATATATTGCAAAATGTGGATAATATTTTAATAATATAATAATTAATTGATACTAAATTTGATCATATCTTTTTGTGAGTCTTAGTAGTGTGTGAAAGGGCAAAAAAGTGACACCAGTATTGAATTTATGTCTTTCCCTTAGTGCAGAAGATAATGAATTTCCCCTTCACAGTCAATAACTGGATGGGACACCTTTAGCCGCAATAACTGCAACTGAACAGTTCCAGTGGTTAATGACTGGAGTCTTACATCAATGTGGAGGAATTTTGGTCCACTTCTTCCTGCAGAACCGCTTTATCTTAGCAACATTTACAGACTTTCTAGCATGAACAACTCCTTTCAGACCTTGCTACAACATCTGAATTGGACTGAGGTCAGGAGTAGATCGTTTGTTTTTAAATCCACTCAAATGGTTACTTGCTTTTGGGTTTGGGATCATTGTCTTGCTGCGTGACCCAGCTGTGCTTCAGTTTCCACTCACTGACTGATGGCCTGACATTCTCCTTTAAAATTTTGGTAACAAAAAAAAAGAATCCATGGTTCTTTCAATGATAGCAACACACCCAGACCACGTGGCAACAAATCCAGAGCAGAGCATTACACTGCCACCACCACGCTCGACTGTTTTTAGGAAGTTTTTACTCTCAAATGCTGCATTTGCTTTTAATCAAACATAACAGTACTCATGCTCTCCAAACTCTTACTTTTGATTGTTCAGTCCAAATTACGTCCTTCTCAAAGTCTTAAAAGACACCCAGGTATTTTCAAGTTGAGGTTTTCAAATGCAGATAAGGTTTTAGGCCCTTTCTAGTGAGCAATGGTTCCCATCTTGCTCCTCCTTGTGTATCCAGTCCTGTGTACTGTATCTTCCTTATAGTGGAGTAATGCACTTGAGCTGAGGAAAGAAAGGCCTGCAAGTGCCTGGAATTTTTGAGCTCATTAAGGATTTTACACCTTGTTTGTGCACAGATTTTTGCAGGACAGCCAGTCCTCAGTAGATGTTCTCCATTTCAAGAATATGGCTCTGACCAGGGTTTGATTGCGGATCAGAGTCTTAGCAATCACAGCCTTAGAGGCTGTGTAGCCCTTTCAAAACTGGCAGGTTTCAGCAAGTTCTCTCCAGAGATCTTCAGAAATTTCCTTTGGCGCGGTGGCATGGTGAGCCTCTATGAATCTCCGTTTAAGCAGTTGAAAATTATTTCGGACAAGTCTGGCCCAAATCAGCCCTCGCTGTATCCACAGCGCTGACTATAATTACCCACTTAATTAGGTTAATTAAAGTTAGGGGGCAGTTTCTTTTTCCACACCTATGATTGCACATTTCATTATCTTCCACACAATGGGAATTATTTCAAAACAATACTGGTATATTCCATTCATACACAACTAGAACTGACAGAAGATCTGATGAAATTAACTGTCAACTAATAAGTGTCAAATAATTTTTCAAAGTACTGTATTTATTAATATGTCACCTATGGCATCCATTCGTACTTAGTCCTGCTACAATTTATATATCTAATCTCATGCAACTTTATTCTATGTCAAGTGTCACTTACTGAGACCCACCAAGTCAAATTCTGTGTATATCCAAATGTACCTAGCCAACAAAGTCCAGAATGTGAGTATACAAAAGGGCGGAGAAGGACAGCTGAGTGGTACCTCGGAAGCCGTTGCCCCCAGAGGCAGTGCATGCAGGGGAAGGTGAGCCCTGGGGTCGGAGTACTGGCGCAAAGGCGCTCTTCTGCTTAGCGGAGGAGGGAAATGAAGAGAAGGGGAGCAGTGAGGAGGAGGAACTGGATCCAGGGATGGTGGGGCTGGAGGGCATGACTGCAGGAAAGAGAACTTAGGTTATTCACTGAGCCTGGTTTAAATCCAGGTACTCCGACAACACCACATATCAAACCCAGTGAACAAAAAGCCAGTCAAAGTAGGACGAGCAACGCAATTAAAACTGCAGTGTCTACAGGGTTTCATTTTAAGATCTTTTACAACATCTTCCTCATAATCTGTGACTGTCAGCTGGATCAATGCTTTAAACAGTCAGTATTGTGAGGCTGTGTTATTGACTTACTCCATGTATTTCAAACGTGGGTTTTAAACAATACAATTCATGTCAAGACCTTCAAAACATTTAATTAGCCACCTCTTAATTACTCAGTGTAATACAAGTAATTGCAAAAGGGAGACAGAAAGAGAAGAAAAAAGGGTGCAGGATTAGTGGGAAAGTGGAGTTCAGGGACTAGGGGTCAGGAAGGAGGGGTTCGCTAAAAGAGGACGGTGTGTGGGGGTTGAAGTGCTTACTTCCATAGGGTGAGCCTGTGGGGGAGGTGTTGCTGAAGCCCGGGGAGCCCGGTACTCCCAGGCTAGCCATAGGTACGGCCCCGTACCCCCCAGTCATGCCCCCACTGCTCCCATAGCCGGACTGCTGCGGGGTGGAGGCAGATGGGTAGCCTCGCGGGGACAGGCTGCTCGAGTTGCGAATGTAACCTACAGGGAACAACAGAAGGAAGATTGGGGGGGTGTATAGTATGGTCACATTAGAGTAAAGGTGAGCAGTTCCAGTTTTAAGGGCTGTTGCCCTGCAGATTTTACAGTCACCTGTCAATCAGCACCTGATATAAACCTGCCACACAAGGCAAAATGACATACTGCCCAATAAAACATTTTTTTTTTATCAGGCAGCTTCCTCCAAAGCAACATGCAAACATTATTCAGCTAACACCTTTGTCCAAGGTGCACCAAACACTGCAGTTAACAACTTACAATCATTCACCCATTAATACAGCACAATAGTGTAACACACACTCAGGGGCAATTTACAGTCACCGCCACATTTCAAATTAAAAAAATTGTTTTGAAACCTATACAAACATACATAGAACATGCAAATTCCACAATTGGTGAACAAAATTCAAATCAACACCCTAATGCATAGCCCTGGTGTGTGAGGCATCAGTGCTACTCTCTGAGCCCGTCCTGTTTTTGACAGTAACACTGTACTGTGGTGCCAGCAAACAATCGACACTGAGGTTCTAATTTTTTGCCTCGGAGTTTGTGCTCCTTTTTAAGAGATGAGCCATGAGGGGGCTGACTGAGGGGATTAATGCTTAGGGGACTGGTGTGTTCAAGTTTGACACCTGAGCATCCTGTAGTAGCTCTATGAATGAATATGAACATCAGTGGGGATCCTTAAAGTACCCAGGCAGGGTTGCTTCCAGTTTTCAGCGTTTCCTTACCTTGAGCTGTGGTCTGGCCCGGCTCACCGATGCTAACCCCCAGCTGGGAAGGGTAGGAGCCCAGGCCCATCACACTGCCGTGGGCTGGTGAGCTGGGGAGGGCTTGCAGCTGGCTGTGAGGGCGCGGGACACTGTACAAGGCCTCCGCAATGTCCGCAGCACGCTTCAGGAGCATGTCCTGCAAACAGTGAGATGTAGGATACGTCTACCACAAACCACATCCACTGCTGCAACTTCATTCCGTGTTCAGAATTGTTTGATATATATTTTTGCCATCCCTACTTAGAAGACAGATCAACCAGCTTTTCCATGAAAAAAAACACACATTGTTTTCTTAAAGTTTAAACCATACTGTATGCTTGAATATTAGCCCAAGATACTGCAATTACTAACTTTGCTTAAAGTAATATTGTCATAGTCAAAACAGATTTCACACCCTGTGCTCATGCACACACTGGGAGTGTTACCTGGTTGCTGTGAGGATTTCCATAGAGGGCCTCAACCAGGTCTGCCGCTCTCTTCAGTAGCATTTCCTGCACAGCGCAAGTCCAACAGGGAATTTTAAGGAAATAATAGAATCAGTGCATTTATGAGTGCCAGTGTAGCGTGTGTACAAAAATGTCCTATTTCAAATTTGTTTTGAATCTGACTGTTACTGTGCAGAAGTAACAGTGTAAATCATCTCAGACAAATAATATATAAGCATAAGTACAATAGCATAATAAAGATGAACATATAGCATTGTGTGCATTTCCCTCACCTTGGCCAGTTTCTCAGGGTCACCTGGGTGTCTGGGAATAACCTTTTGCAGACGCTGAAAGCCATAGTCGATGGTGGGTTCGTTCAGGGCTGAGCGCAGAAACACAAAATCCCACATGCAGTCATCATACAACATTGTGCAGGTCAGGAATGAGCAACAGAACATAGTAGTTCTAGTTCCGTTTGTGAAAAGAACAGTACAGTAAAACCTCGATTATTGAATGGAGGGCAATGAAACAGCGCTATAAGAGGTCATTAATACAGTGTAATGCATAAATTTGTCTTGAGAACTACACATGTACAACAGAATACAAATAGCCTATTTATATCTAATTAAACTGTAAAAACACCGAAAACACAGAAAACTGACTGGATAAGGATAAGAAATACATGTATCCAAAATGTTTGTAAATTTTTTTTTTAATTACTCTTGTTTTACTCAAAGGACTAACATAAAACAGCACTTTAGGTGATATTACTGTAGACTACAGACAGGAAACTTGCATAGGTGTTGAGCCTGAGTGTGGCTCACCTGTGTAGATGAAGCGTCCAGGTGCCCCCTTGCAAAATTGCTTGGACTTGTAGGAGAGTGTGACCTCCACAACCCCAGGGATGTGGCGTGGGGGTGTCTGGACCCGGATGGCATGAGGGGTGATGAGCTGCGGAGGAGAGAGCAGTATTGAAACGGCACAGGTCACATTTAATGCCTTTTTCAAAGGTGCGACAGCAAGGTTCCTCCAGATTCCTTCTTTTGGTAGCCTGTCTGTCACAGCTTTCTCAGTTGCTACCTGCTGTCCTCAAATGTCTTGCGTGATACAACAAGGTCAGACTTTGGGTGAGAACACTGCAGGAGGTGGAATGTCTGAGTCCCTTTGACAAGTGCAGGATGATTGAATCCTGGAATGGGCTGCAGTATAACGGTAAGTTACCCCTTGTTGTAAAGAGTTTTAGTTTCTTGCTCAAAGCACTTGATGCCAGCACTGGGCTGCCATTGCCCTGCTGCTCTTTGATCCTTAATCGTTGCTTCTCCACAGCAGTTGGATTCATTTGCTCTGGAAAATCAGAACCCTGACCCTGGTTCTTCTCATGTTTAATTGCCTACTGCAATGTCCTGCTAGTCGCAGCCTTGCTCTCACCTCACTCCATACCAGCATGCTGCCAAAGACCACCTGCAGCCCGTCAAAGAAGTTCTCCCCAATGACGATGACCATGGCACCCCCTGTGGTCCAGCCCTCGCTGGGGCTGATGGCTTTTATGCAAGGGGTGGCTGGGGGGGCAAGCAAAAGTGAAACATTAACAACCAGGTGTTCCAGTACCTACAACATATCAGTGCTATTGAATTCCCATTCAGTTGACCCTGGAGGATGAGCCCAGGGGCAGGGACAGATTTCTTTGCTCATTTGTTTGATTAAAATTCTATTTCATGCAACTGATTTGCTCTTTGAATAACTTCTCTTTAGATATGGGTGTTCATTTTTGAGGTGGGGAAGTGTTTTAAGGCCACAAGTTTACTGAAGATCACTGATTCAAGGCCCATTTCCAGTTTTTATAGTAGCACTCTTGAGCATTTAGCTTCAGTTGTACACATGAATTTAATACCATAGGTTGCTTTGGATAAAAGTGTAAGCCAAACAGCAAATTACTACTAATAACTCCTCGACAGGAACTTTTATTCAAACTTATGTGACAAATAATCCTACCTGTACACATTCAATCAGCTATACATTTTATTAAAGCAATTGAGGTTTATTTTAAGCCTTTCAAGGACACCACAGTGAGGTCTTCCCTCTATCTTGAACTTTCACTCCTAAGTCTAGTTCCTTAACCATGAAGCTACATACTGGATAGGTGGCAAAATGCCTTCTATATGTAACAGAGTCACTTATGTGGCCTTTCTGCCCATAAAGAGCTCAAGGGTTTCTGAATATCTGCCTTTTCAGGCCGGTTAAGGGTGACAGTCTACTGCTCCATCATACCATACTCCACGCTGTTCTCCATGCTTTCCCCCGGCTCAATCCTGCGTGCACGGCGTCCATGTTTGGAGTTGTTGTGGACGAACATGTTGTCAGACACGGCCAAGACGTGGCCATCCACGCTAACTGTGCTGGACAGGACCACCTACGGGCAACAGAGACACGAACCCACACGTTATTTGCATACTGTGGACATATCGACTACACAGCTGAGGGAAGACTATTCCACACTTCACTGCAAATATGTGCAAGTTTATCAAATTAGATTGAATCAGATTTGTTCTGTGTGACAATGTTGAAGGTTGAAGAAATCACACATATTATAGAAGCAGGCATGCCCTCCTGTAGTTCCCTTGAGAAAGATATTTAGTCTGTATAAACAGGTAAAATCTTTGTAAGCTGCTTATCAGTTTAAGTCCCTCTGAGGAAGCATATCAGCTAAATAAATAAATGTAACTTGTTCCGTCCTGAATTTTTCAAACACAGTATTGTGCTGTTTCCTCAGATTACAGATTCATTCCAAACTCACAGAAGCAGTGAATTTCTTGTACTGTTGGTATTGTCACTGATATATAGTGGTCATAATTTGATTTTAGATACCGTAACTCCCTAACTGCCTCTTAGTTTCCCTTTTTTCCACCATTCCCTGGCTCTTGCTATCCTTACCTCCCACACTCTTCCCCATTTTCTGGCTCCCCCACCTCCTTTCCGTCCTGCTGTCTGTTTCCCCATGTTTTACTCCTCCCTGTCTTTTCACTGCAGTCTGTCTTCTGAGTACCTACACTATCTCCTCACTCTCAGCAGTTGTCCAGCAGCTCACAGCATCGCAGCTATCGCACACATCCACACTTCCTTGCTGACACCAAACATATGGACTGAATCTTCTTTTTCCACTGTTCAAAGGCAACCCAAATAATGCGGATACATATGGATTCTAATTTGATTTTCAGCACTTTGAGTGTGTTCTTCTCCAAGTTCTATGCAGTCGGTTGATGTCAGAGTTTGGGACCATAAGGGGTAACACTTGTCTCCTGACTGTAGGCCTGGGGGACCTGGCTCGTCATATGAGCTAATATGGCTGCTACCATTTTAGTTAAACAGTTGTAAAATGGCGATATGCAGTCCTTCATGTACCTTTTTTTTTGCAATTTTATATTTTTGAAAATAAAAAATCATGTAATTTCTTTATCCAATCTCACCTGTGACGCTCTTTTGATTTGTTTGTAGTAGCAAACATGCAGCTATATATGAAAAGCTTCATATTTCTACATCTGAGGGTTTTTTTAAGTCAACGTTTGCAATAGAGGCATCTCTTTGTTTCATCATATGTGTAACTTTTTTCTTCTACTCTAAATCGCAAATACAAACATAAATTTGTGAATTATTTGTTATTTTAAAGATGCTAACTGTTTATCATTCGGGTAATGTGGACTTGTATAATCCCAAAGAACATGAATAATCTAGTCATTTAAATTGCAAATTATGTCTTAAAATACTGTTTTGTACTTTCTTACTTTTTCCATGATTTTATGTGTTGTAGAATTTACAGTAAAATACTTTATAATGTATTTTTAGGTTTTTATTTGCAAATAAGTAATGTATACCAGCTTAGCTGCCTGGGTCAAAAAGTGAAAAGGTAAAAAGCAATAAGACATTATATAACTGGAAAATGGTACTACCCTTAAAGTAGTTGCATTTATTTAAGTAATACAAGTGGATTCTGCTAAGAGTGACATGCCAGTTGTAGTCCAGTGGATATGTGTCACCCAACAATATAACCTTCACGTTAGTTATTTGTGCAGTGTCATGTGTGTATAATCCCTCCCTGTTTCCAGTTCGGGTCCTTCCTCCAGTACCCCCCTCATTGCCCCTTCCTGGTGTGTGTGTGTGTGTGTGTGTGTGTGTGGATCCAGATAAGTTCCTTCTCACTAACAACAGTCCTCAACAATAGACAATAACTAGTAACCCAGACTTTCTAGTTATTCTGTAACATTTACTCTGTCTGTCTAAAATATGAGGCACCTTGGGCTTGTAAACCAGAGTCCAAGTGCTATTCAAACAGTGTAAAAGACCACTGTTGCGGTGCTTTCAGTGCAGGTCCAGAAGAGGCACTGAGCATGAGAAAGAGGGATGAAAGTCATGGGTGAAAGCAAGAAGCAGACTCAGGAATTCAAAGTCATAGAAGTTTAAACTGTTGATGGCTGAACAGCACCTAGGTTCTCTTTTGAGCAGACAGCTTTTCAGCCACGAGATGAAGGACTCTGAAGGTGTTTGTAAGGCCATCATTTTTGGGGAATGTGACACAGGGAATGAGTTAATACAAACACAGGAGGACGGAGGTGGGGGGCGAGCGGGGAGGATGCCAGACAGGGGCTCCAGTGCTGAAAGACAGCAGAGGAAGTGAGGCAGGAGTGTCCCCTGTGACCACTTCCTGGGTCACAGCTCCTGACCTCCCCCATCTGGAGCCAATCGCTCAACTTTTGACAACTTCCTGAAACACCTCACTCTATTTCCTGCACACCCCAATCTGCCTCTCTCTTTATCAATCCCAGTGTTTCACTTTATTTGTGCTTCATGTTCTCAAAATGGCCTAATGTGATGAGTTATACACAGCGAAGTGTGTGAAGACAAACAGAAAATGATGTATGCACATGCACCCAAACACAGACACACACTCCTTCTGCTGGGTTCTTTCTCCGCACCTGAAACCGCCTCATGTCCCGAGGATTCCCCGCTGTTTTCAGACAATTCTGGTTGCACTTGAGGAAGAACTTTAAGAAAAACCTATAAGCAAGGAAAAAGCAAGACATGTCTTACAATTTTGAAAAGACCAAAAAAGACAAACAAAGGTGAATGTGAACAGGTCAGAGGACTTTTTGTCTTGGGTTGGAAGGCTGGTTACTTTGCACTGGTATGTTACCTTTATATTTACTCATTTAGCAGATGCTTTTCTCCAAAGCGACAAACTTCAGGAAAAGTTACGTGTTTAACTGGGGCTGCAGGTGGTGTAGTGCTGGCCACCTTTGGAGAGGAAGGACCCACATTCAGATCCGTCCTGCTGTGATACCCTTGCGAGTCACTTACCCTCTACCGCTCCAGTAAAAATTAGCCAGTAGTATAAATGGGAAGTAACTGTTTCATGTAGCTTAACGCTGTAAGTCACTTTGGAGAAAAGTGTCAGATAAATGTGAATCTAGTGTTGTTTCTGTTACTTCAACATTGCGGTGTTATTTTTCTTTAAATCGCAGCAGTCATTTATCACACGGCCATAAATTTGCTGCCACAGTTTTTTGGTGAACAGTGCTGATGTATGAACGGACTCTGGGGACTTGGGCACCCCACTGTGCTGTGTTTGAGTCCCCCAACTGGGAACAGCAAGGAAGGAAGCCCCAGGGAGAAACAGCCAGGGAAAAGGAGAGACGAGTGAGACAGACCAAAATATGGGCCTGCACCATTTATGCATGTCACCTTGCTGGGGAGGGAGGGAGCATGATACAGTGAGTGGATGTCTGTGTGTGTGTGTGTGTGTGTGTGTGTGTGTGTGAGTGTGTGTGTGTGTGTGTGTGTGCAAGAGATGGAAAGGAAAAAGTACACTATGGAAAATGTGTGTTTGTGGAGCACACACTGTGGCCATCTGAGCAGATCGTCATGGTCAGCCACAGTTGCTTCTCTTGGGCAAAGAGTCGGAGTGAGCGAGGGAAAGAAAGACCATGAGAGACAGAGAAACAGAGACTTCAAATCCCAGGTGTACACAGTCCAGCAGCACGATACGCTGCCATGGCAACACAGTCCTGCTGCAATCCCAAAGTCCCCACGCTGAGCATGAGAGAGAGGGGGACCGCGAGGACCGCATTCCAACACAGACGAGAGAACGATGGGGAGGAAGCTAATGAGGAGACCACAGGGACTGTAGGGAGACAAAAAAGATGCCAGGTAGAGAAGCAAAGATGCAGGATGATGAAAGTCAAAAGTCGGTAAACTGTGTGGCTGAAAACAAGACCCAGAAATGGTAAACAAAATAAGATCAGTGTGACCTTTGCCTCCTGGCACAGGAAATTTGGCAGATTAGCCTGCTGCCATTACAAGAAATAACACACACAAAAGTATTTGGGAAAACAGAAAGAAAAATGTCTGAGAAGCAGCATGCCTTAAAAAAAAATGTTTTGCACTCCGCCTCTTCCACCTTGTGCACGCAGCAAGTATAAGTCATCTTAATGGAGAGGCTTGTTTAAAGAGGGACTTCATATTAGTAGTAGCTGAAGGCCCCTGAATCAGTCCACAACCTCTCTCCCTCATGCTCCCCAGTGGATGGAGCCTGGCTTGGGGTAGTTCCACTTCCAAAACACTGTCCAATATTTCTTGATTTGAGCTATTTAAGCTGAGGACAATCAATATTGTTGTTGGCCGAAAGCGATTATGATTTATCTGTCAGCACTGGGAGTTCTGAGCCCACGGACCTGAAGGCTGAGCCCAGAATGGATGTGTGTGAAAGGGCTTCAAACAGGAAGGTGACTCATACGGCCATGCAGTTCCGGGTTGTTTTTTTAATGTGGCGTTTTGTGATGGCAAGGAGGTCACGCGGTGGGCCCATGCATAGCCATCGTCCAGCAAACCTGTTTCTGTGAAGGTCTAGTCTCCTGTCCTGCTTTCTACTGTGACTTACAGACCATTCAGCCAGGTCCACAGCGGAGGATGAGATTCATCCCGTGTGTGTTTTCACTTCTGCACAGTCAATTGCATGTGACCAAGAGAAATGTATGACGACCGTGTAACTGTGGCAGGTAAAGCTCACATGGGAGACGAACTTCTCTGGGCTCTGCTTCTCTCACTTGAAACATGGCCCCCTGGTTCTCTTAGCTTTCTGCTCGGTGCTATAAGACCTTCTACCCTGATCCAGTCTACCCCCCCAGTCAACTTTTCAACCCCCTCTCTCGGTTCGGACGTACACAGCTGCAAATGCCGAAATTAAAGCAAGACGATGGCGCATACATTAGCATGCATTAGCCGCTCCCCCTGCCCACTTAACATGCAAATCTCCCAGCCCTGTTTCCCTACACCTTCTGCCACACATTCATTTGCTGAATTATAATTAGACTAATCTTGCATAATTAATAAGAAGTCGGAGATCCTTTTTTCTACCACGCACGCGCGTGTGTTCTTTTTTAAAGTTTCATATACATTTTTATTTATTCATACAACCCCCTCCCACAATATTACAAGCACATGTGATGCTTCGGATGTGCGTTTGAAGTGCGACTCCTCCATGCCTGAAACATGGTCCCACTTCAAAGATTTATTCACTTACACAAATTAATTGCACATACATAGATTGCTTAGGAAATTGTGTTCTTTGTAAATATGTTTAGAAGTTTTTTAGTGCATACTTCAGATCCGCTTTTGTGTTTTAGCTGGGAGAAATTCTCAGCAGTGGCAAAGCTCTAGGGGCAGCTGTCTGGATCTGGCACCACTGGCTGGGAAACTGACACAACACCAGTGATTGATAGACAGACATATTAACTGACCTCAGATTGAGGCCAGGTTTATTTCAGCCCTGTGCACAGCAGCGATGTCCTCCGCTAATGTGTGTGTGCGTGCGTGTGTGTAGGACAATCACCCCCCGTTCTCCTACCCAGCTCCACCCATCCCCAGCCTTTTCAGCAGAATACCTAATACTTATTGGAAAACAAAAACAAAAGGTACGCAGAGCTCAAAACCGGGGATCAGTTTCCCCCAAACACCTCTGCGGGGAGTCTGCTTCCTTGTTTTCCTTTCAAAAACCCAAGAAAATCTCATTGTCTCCGTTTGCCACTGCTCCCATGGCTTAGCCAATGAGGGCCATTCAGGAATGCGACAACTTGCTCAGCTGAAGTGGAGCAAATGACAAAAGCGGCAGAATTAGCAGTTGTTCAATAAGTTAATCGCATCTGTCAGTATAGCACGTGTGCAGTGGGCTAGCTTGCCCTTATCTTATTTCTTCTCTAAACGCCATCCAAAAATCTAATTATCAGCGGACAGTTGTGCCTCCCATACAAACAGTCAAGCACACAATTCAGGTAGCAGAATTAGAAAGAAAAGATTTATCATTTGTTTCTCGTTCACGCTTGCATGCTCAGTGATTTTGCATCAGTTTCTGTGGTTTTCATGGTAATTTATACCAACCACTCTCATATACACTGCTGTGCCGGCCCTGTCACACCGCCAGTTAATGATTCTGTTGATCATTCAGGCTCACTTAGTTTCCTCTCAAATTACATCCTCTGAGCCAGTGTGTGTTAACAGCCCCAGCTCCTGCCTGTCCGTTGTCATCTCCGTTCCAGTTGCGATTCCCATCCAGACTGGTGATCCCCACGTGATCACATGTTAGCCAGGACCCCAAAGCCATCCTACGGGACCGATCAGAGTGCTACAGGGTCATTCAGCAGAAGAAATTTTTTTCAAAATGTCCTCCTCTGTCTTGCTCACAATCGTTCTCATAATATCTCCGCAACTTTGCCTTGAAGTTTGTTTTTTGCCTTTTTTGTCTGATCATCTGGTACAGCTGAGGCATCATATCTCATCCTGAATTGTAACCTGATTTTTCTCTCATGATCATTATGAAGCAAATCTAAAATATATTTTAAAATATAGCTATAAATTTGTAAATAAGCATAAAAAATAAATAATCTTGTGCACATGTTTGCTTTGTACAGTCCTTACACTTTATGCCACCTTGGACAAAGAAGAAAGAATAATAATAACTTTAAAAGTTGTGGTTGTATCATACAGGCAGTTTTCAGACCCTGTATTTGTGGGGGAAAGGACTTATGGCTGGTAAGAACCAACCTGGGAGAAAAAGCACACCTGAGCCCTGGTCAGAGAGGTTGACATTCTTTGTTGTTTATATTACAACCCAGAAAACAGCAAAAAGGGTGTAGAATTTTTACATTTCAAATTTCACTGATAAAGCTCAGGTTTGTATTTAATATTTCATTGGTATCACAGTGTGACCATGGATCGCTAATAGGGAGGTGGATAAAGTGAAAGTGTGTGTGTGTGTGTGTGTGTGTGTGGGGACAGGCCCTGTGATGTACCATTGAACTCCAAAAAGTACTACATGCTAGAACAAGGCAAAGTGCTCTGGGAGGGAGGGTTGCTGCCAATTGAGGAGGCTGAGTGATGAGACACCTGTAGAGAATACCTAGGGTCTCCATTTGGACCACCGGCAGAGAGGCAGTGGGACAGTGGACCAGATGCAGAAGAAAATTGTAGGATAGGACAGAAGAAAGGTAAGACAGATGAACAGTCCCTGCAAGTGAAGCAGGTACGCAGATGTGCATAAGCAGGAGACTGGATAGGGAAAACGAGTGTGGGAATCAAAGGCGGGTGAGCGGGGAACTTGAGGAGAGGGGAAACAGGGAGGTGAAAAGGAAAGGAGAGAGAGAGAGAGAAGGCTACAGTCTTGTGGTCCAGGCCATCACTCATCAGGGCCGCCTACCACCCTAGAAAAACAAAACAGTGTCCTGACATGAGCTGGCCGTAAAAGTGGGGGGGTGGGTAGTGGAAAATTAGGAAACCAGATGTGAGGCATTAAAACATACTGACATGTAGAGGACCTTCATGTGCTCTTCTGACACACTGCAAACACCAGTAACTCACAATCGCACGCCTGGCACTTTCCAGTTTACATACACACAGCCGCACATGTAAGGTCAGAGGTCATTCAGAAGTCGGTGGTTTGGCACCGGCACTAACAATAAGCTGATCAGGAATACCACACAGTTTTAGAGGACTCTGCCTCGGCCCCCGTGCCAAGTAGGTAGACAAACAGGTAGACAGGGAATTGATGGTGCGTCAATTTAACACTCAAAGTCTTTCTTGTGATCAATCATTTCTAGCTCTGTTCTCCTAATGTTCAAGTCTCTGGAGCAAATTTTAACATCTCAGACAGACATAAACTACAGGGGAATCTGCAAGAAAATGCATGCTGGACAGTTAAAGTGGCGGAGGGGAGCAGAGGCTGTGATGGGCTAGAGTGGCAATTGGAAGAGAGTTGGGACATTTCCCGGTGGGCCGATTATGTTTTGACCGAGCGAACTGGAAGTTGCTGGGCTGCTACAACCAGCTGAAATGAATTTTCAAATTTAGGCTCTGTATCAGATACACACCCAACAACCCACAAACCCACACACACACACACACACACACACACACACACACACACACACACACACAATGAACAGTGAGAGATGGCCCCTCTGGGACTGGTGCAGCCAAAACTGAATGTTGGATGGTCAGCTAATGGACTCAAGGTGTGCATACAGTAATTTTTCAAATTTAGAGGATGCAATTTCCAGTTGGGGGCTAAACTAAAGGTTGAGAGATATCATCCATGTTGGGTCCAAGTCTATGACATGTCCAGTGTATCTCTGTCAAATTTTCAATCTCTGCGAGAAAATTTCTCTAAAATTTTGAAGTGTTTTTGCAATAAAATGCATATTGTAACATGCAGCAAAAGCCATAATTAAAACATTTATCAGCTGAAAAAAAAGACTAAGGATGATAACCTCATGAGGAACAGTAGTAGTGAAAAAGCAAAAAGCAGTGGATAAAGATGCATTAAAGTGCTTCATAATAAGCAGTACATTACAAGTTAAAGGTGGGTGAGACAGCTGGTGCACACCAAAAAACCCTAAGCCAGCTTACACTTACTGTGCTAGCTGTGCTGTTCAAAGATACGGTCCTGACCGTTTCACCCTGAATAGGGTCTCAGCAATCCAGAACCTATCCCAGAAGCTAAAGGCGCCATGAAACTGCTCCTGGATAGAACGCAAGGACATGGTAGCCCACGTAAAATAATTTTACCAGCTTTGTACACTGGTGGTCATCTATGCAATATACCAGTTTATGGTCTTTTGTGGAAAAAAAATCATTGGCCAGCCATTTAGTTGCTCTCTTGGGTGTAGGTTCAGATCCCGCTCAGGGTGTGCGGTGTTTGAATATTCTCCGCGTGTTTGCAGTCCAGACCAAGGAAATGTGAAGTCATTTCCATAACCTTCCTTAGCAAGAAAACCATGAAAGCAGTCGCTAAGATGGCCTTCACCCCAACCATAAAAAGACCTCTGAAACACAATTTTGACAGAGATTCGGCCCCCTGGTAAGACACCGCACAATAAAATAATACAACAGAGGCATAAGATGCAATTTCTTGGTATGCTGCTGGTTGAAAACTGGGGTCTTATAAAATGACAGAATATTGTAGTGTTAGAAGTGGACTGCAGAAAATGACAGGACAACTTTAGATGTGCACAGTGTTATTAAAAGGACAGATGGAAATGAGACATGCAGTAATACATTAAAGCCCTCTTATTTCATATTTTAAAAAACAGTCCAGTTACTGTTTTTCATAATAAGTCTCATGTGTTCTATTTAACATGAGTTAGTGTAGCTGTTCTTCTACTAATTTTTACACTCTGATTTAAGAATAAATTAATGACCTTGTGCCCAGGAGCACTTAGAAATGTTTGTAAAGAGAAGAAGATTCTTACGTCCTAGAAGTATGACGGGACAAACAAGATGGCAGAGCTCAGTGGCAGAGCCATACTGCGAGAACTACCTATGTGTTATTGTGGAACAGTCTTTATTCATCATGATTTTCATGAGAAAATGGCAATGTGAGCTAAAACTCAATATGTCATTTCATGTTATCTTCAGAAACTAAAATGGTTAATAGTTGATTTTTAATGTTGGTTAATTTTTTTCAATTATGTGTCATTATTTATTTTTGTCACAAGGAACAGCCTATTTGGTTGGACCAACTACATTAGTTACAGTGCTGAACTGTTCATTTGCCAGTACTACTAGGTCTAGTACTAGTACTAGTACTAGTCTGGTACAGTCCATTTCATGTAACTCCTCAGCTGGAAGTGAGCCATACTCCAGTCCTGGTGAAGGGGTGGTTGTTTTCCTTTAGGGGGGAAGCTGTTGGGGAGCTGGGAGTCTAGGGGGGCTATGGCCAGAAAGAGGTGATGGAGCGGTAATAAATACCCCTCGTCCCCAAGGTCCCCTAGCAGACTGGAAGTCAGACTGGTCAGCAGGGTCAACCCTTGGGGCATCCAACCTTTGACCCTGCTAATGGGGCACAGAGACCCCACCACGAACTGATACCCATTCCGTTGCATACCATGGTGGGACCTTTCACACTAGCTACACACATTGCATGCAGTCCCCTGCCCCCCATCTGTCCAAAGTGAAAAAAGAAACAACACACGCCTCATAGAGTTCTCACCTTTACAAACCAACTGTTCACCTTCTGGACCTGGCATCTTGGTCATGAATGTACTGCTCTGAATTGTTAAGTGCACAACGCCATGGGGTGCTGTTCTAAAAGGCCTTTTCCTTCTAAAAAAGTAACAGTAAATGGCATCAAATCAAATTTGACTCATGGCGATTACTCACGTGGTTTTCTTTGTAAGGAAGGTTACTGAATTTATGATCTTCTGGGCATGTCATTGAGTTGCAAAGACAGGGCGAACACGCAAAATCTGCACACCTTGAGCCTGATTCAATCCTGGACCCAAACAGGTAGTTTAGGAATTGTGAGGCACTGGCATTAGCCCACTACACCTCTATGTGAAGTTACCTCCTAAATGTTTTCTGTGAACCGGGTGTGGAAAAACGTCCCTACGTTCATCGTCATCCTGCCCTAGTCTTAGCCCTTATGATGCACCCTCAGCTCTTGACAGTTTTCACACTCTTCTTCATGGATCAGCTTCTATGTTAGGACAATTGTACTTGCATGCCGTCCTTTGTAAAACTGACAGTCTGAGATAAGCATTAATGGTAGGTACTCAGTTTGCTGCTCTCCAGAAATGTTCTTTTTTTTGTATTGACATTATAGAAAAAAACAGGAGGGAGCTTTTTAATGTCTGACAGGCAGATTGGACACGCTCTTGCCCCTGAGATCTTAATTGTGTCAAACTTAAACATTTAATGAACAGTTGTGATTTATGAAGCCTGGTGATGCTATAATTCCAACAGCCTTGGCTTGGATATCACCAAGAACAGTGGAGCAGAGGACAGACAATATATCATAACACACAGAGTGTCTCTCCTGTAAATATCTGTGGAGGGTTAGAAATTGTACCCCTTTTAAATCCATTTGTATGATTATGTTTATGTTGATGCTTGTTGTCATTTTAATATACATAGATCCATAGCAGAAACAGAATATGGTTTGCATGGGTTCAGGTGTTACACGCCACACCACACAACAGAGTTTGCGCATAAAGATACAAATATACACATGTATTACAAACACACAATACAGCGATGATAACAAAAACAAATACTGAACCACCAGCAACTGATGGTAACATAATGTGTGAGGTCTTTAGAATGAGGTGCAGACATAGTGGTAATTGGTGTGTAGCATAAGTATCAGTGTAATGCGGGTTAAATATAAAGTGTCAAATATGCGCAAATTAATATGTTTATTATTTAACAGAGGTTGAACCCCTGGGTACAATCAAATTAAAAAAAACCAGTAGAGAGAAGGAGGGAGAGAATCGGGAACACAGCAGTGTTCCAAAACTACTGCTTAAAATGAGCAATGTTGCCACATGGCTGTGCTTAGAGAATGCTGCGTGCTACTTTGAATGCCGGAGCACAGCACCTGTAGCATCTGCCTTCAGCATGTAAAAATGAGTGCACATACGTGCGCGAGTGCACACACACACACACACACACACACACACACACGCACAAACACACACACACACACACACACACACACACAAACACACGCACGCACGCACACATGGATGCACGCAAAGGCACGCACGCCAGCCTCGGTTCTCCCTGACCTGTCAGGAGTGTCACTCATCCTGTTCTTAAAACTACAAAAAAAGGCTTCAGATGGACTCTTCTGAAGGACAAAATCTGTTCATAACCCCCCAGAAGCACAAAAAAATGTGAAAGGCATGTTCACAGGAATCAATAGGAAGGCAAGCAGCAACAGAATGAGGAGAGACGTCTTCTTAATTAGCCAGTAATGATAGGATCTGACAAACAACATCTGTTTCCAGGCAGGCTACACTGGAGGAGATTGGGGGGTTGTCTAAAGGGAGAGTATGAAATATGGAGGAACAGACAAAACAAAAGATGTCAAGGAGGGAGTCACCAACTGCTGGAGAGGAGCAAAGCAAGGAGTGCTTCAGCATTACACATGGACAGATGTATGAGAGACCAAAAAACAGGAGAGGTTCAAAATCAAAAGTATGTAGGTTCTCTGTCTTGGCCCCGATATGCTGGACTGAGCTCCCAGTGTCACTCAGAGCTGCTGAATCACATTCATCATTCAAGATGGGTCTCAAACACATCTATTTCGGACCCACTTCCCTCTGGATCACCTAATACCTCCATAAACTTGTATCACACCATCTGTCACCATCACATCTGGATTTCCTATCAATCCCAAACGTGGCTGCTCGTGTAATGTGCACCAGCAAAAACAGTCATTGAACAAATTACCTGCACTTTGATAATTGTGTGTCTGCATATACATATATATAACTTTTCACCAGGAGTGAAACGTACTTCATTTTTGTGTTGCTTTGGAGAGAAGTGTCTGCTAAACGAATAAATACATGTAAAGGAAGCAAAAATAGACCAACAGAGGAATTAGAGGGAATGGGAGACTCCCTCCTTGCAACTTTCACGTTTGGGAAAAACGTGACCAGCTGCAAAAATGTCAAGGGAGGTAGAAATGGCGCAGAAGACAGACAGATGGAAGACAGGAAAAAGAGAGCGAGGGGGTTGTCTGATAGAGGTTTTGGTGGGGGGGGACGTGTGAGGAGATGGGCATGGAATCGCTCACGTTTCCAAAGTTCTGCAATTTACTGTCCATGGCTAATCCAGAGCAAATGTCCAGAGGCGTAGAGAAGTGAAAGGTGGGAGGTGGGGGGTGCTGGTGGGGGACTGCCGGGTGCTCAGCAGGCCTGCTGGGAGGCTGTCAGCAGCCGTGCCACCCCCCTGCCCTTCACCCTGACGGATTCATCAGTAGCATTACATTCCTGTGTACACAGCCACACAGTAGGAAATACTCCCACACACACAGAACACACAGGAGGACGTGTATGACTTGACTTTTTGTTGATCAGAACTATCGATCAGAATTTTCACACCTCCCAAAACATACATACGTTTCATTCATCTGACTTTACAATTCTCCATCTGTGCTATCTTGCAGATTTGAGATGTTGTGTGTAACCACAACCAGGTAAATATATACCTGTTAGAAAGAAGGTTGATGATTCCTTTTATTTGTCAGTACTGTATGTGACTCTCATTATTAACTATGTTTTTTATGTGTTTGCCCTACAGGGAGGGCAAAAGAAGAAATATGGTTTGTGGACAAAAGACTCCTTCCAGACTCCCGACCTTTGGACAAACAAACAAATAAGCAGTCTCGCATCGGGGAGGGGTCAGCATCGTTAAGTCCGCGTGGAATTTAAAACCCTTCCCATGGACTGAGCGACCCCACCCCCTCCTGGCCACCCCTCCAATAAATAGTAAAAATAACAACCACACACCCCCCCCAAGACTCTAAAGTAAACAGCCGCATTAAAACCCAATTAAGTCAAGTTTCCACTTTTGATGTGTGTAATGGGTATCCCCTGTTAGCAAAGGGAGGTAGACCCAGGAAAAACAGCCTGCTGCCAGTCCAGTGAGATCAACTGCTTTCTGTTTGTTAGTTTCAACTAAATGAGTTTTCTAATTGCACCGACCTCAACTGCACATGATCCCCTTTCCCTACTGTTTAATGGGCTGGTGCCTCGAAGTGGGGAGAGAAACATGGCTCTTATCACACTGGGCGAGAGTCTCACTGTCGGGTTTACACTGTTTCACTACTTTTTAGTTAATAATAAGTTTTTTAATAATTTGGATACTGGAGGAAAGCAAGTTGACACAGTTATGTTCAGGTATAGATAGTTGGCTGCAACGGGTAACTGTACTGCTACACACCATTTATTCATTTACCAGATCCTTTTCGCCAAAGCAATTTACATTGACTATTAACTAGTATTTAGCTGACACTGCTGCAGGTGAAGACTTATGCTGCTAGATACACAAGGTTAAAGTCCCTACAGTCATTCACCAACTTCTACAACGGAACAATGCAATACATTCATTCAGCAACTCATTTAGGTGATTTACCAGTTCACCTGAAAACATGTCTTTGGACTGTGGGAAGAAAGCCAAGTGAACAGAGATAACATGTAAACTCCACTCAGACTGAACCAGGTTTTGAACCCGCATCAAAACACACAGCCCACATGCTTTGATGCACCACTGCTACCCTCTGAGCCACCATATTACCCTAGTACAGCTACTACTGAACATGTAATCCTTGCTGCTGTTTACAGTTTGGCTTTCTGCTTACACAGAGGTGTAAAATACACTGTGTGTACAATAAAAACAAATGCAATCAATTCACTGCACAGGCAGCTGACGTTGAGGAAAAACACACATTTACACTGCAGTACTGGAGGTCTTTCTCTTTACTCCTTAGAGCATCTTCATATGTTTTAGAGAGGCTCACGTACTGATATTTACTAGCCACTTCCACACATGGTGGGCTGACATGCCCCCCTTCACCTAACCCATGGTACTTGCTACCAAAGGTGAGACCCATTAGAGGTCCGCACAAATGGGACGGTCTTCCTGGGTGGAAGAGCACTGCTGCTTGTCGCGCTACAGCACCCTAGCAGTTCTGGCAGCATGCAGTGCTAGGGGATCTGTAGTTTAAACCAGAACGGTGCCCCCACCACCCCCCCCAGCACACCTTTCTTCCAGTCCTTTTAAAAATCCCCAGTTCCCGCACATTAGCCCATTTGCAGTCCCTTCCCATTTCCTGTGAAAACATTTCTCTGCTGTTCAATGTTTCCAACGGCTTCCAATGTGCTGTTTCCCTGAGAAAGTGGGGAAAAGACTTCTGTTCCACATGGAGGCCGAAATCTGGCAATCCACTACACCCCAGCTCCAAAAATTAAGTGCTGTCTCTCTAACTACTATGGTACATTTATTTTTTCTTCTTAAACACTGCTGTGCACTTGTCTCATGTTAAAATTCAGCCTAAAACTCATGCATGTTTCAAAGGTAATTTCCTAGAAGTCTCATATTCATCTTTCTGATCCTGTAACATTATGTCTAGAGCTCCCTGACTCCTGTTCCCCACGTCTCCCCCACTTCTATTGCTTTCTGCTTGCAGTTCCCCCAGGGAAACTGCTTCGGCCCCCATCCCCACCTTCTGATACTCCGGCCTCCCCAAGCACACACTGCATGAGCTAAAGATTCTCCACTTAATCCACATATTCTCCAGAGGCTCTGAACTGGAGGGTCTCAGCAGTAAGGGACTAAAGGGACTGTCAGCTAAGAGTTTGGGTATGACAGCATACAAGGCCCTGATAATATGGAAGTTGTGTTTATGGATTAATTTGCATTTATTCATTTGGCTTTAGCCAAAGCTACTTGCTGTGATTTACCTATCTACACAATTGTGTAACTTCTGCTGTGTCAATTCAGGGAAAACACCTTCCTGAAGGGTGTTGTAAGGGGAAGCTGGGTTCAAACCTGAGGCTTCCGATTCCAGAGGTGGTGGTGGGGCTAACCACTATGTTCCTGTTGTTACTGCCACTACTATACCACCATACAGCTATTTAGTTACATGGTCTATTTGCTACCCTCAGAAACCTACCTGCATGCACGAACACACATGGACATAGATGCACACAGTCACACGCAGTGTTATTACATTACTTCTCTACTGCAGAAATATCACCGCACCAATGTCTGGCTGAGCTGGAGGATGCAGTGGGTGAGAGTGCATTTTAAAGGCTCTCTGGAGTAATCTACCAAAATCTCTCACGCTCCCAAATACTCTGCAGTGACATCCTATTGAAGCTGAAGAAGGTATGAGAGAGAATGTTTAGTGACAAGATGCTGTGTCTTGCAAGTTTAGGAAGTGCAGTTTTAGCATTTCAGAATCAAACCAATTAAAAAGGGAATATTACATTATGTAACTAAAAAGTTTTTGTGTGTTTCTTGGACATGTGGGAAATTTAAACCCAAAATCATTTTTAAAAAATTATTTTTTTCCAGACCCCTTTTTCATTTCGCAGTGATAATCCTTCTTATGTGTTCTTCTGGGCCCCCCAAAACAGAGGTGGCAACCCCCCCTTCTCCTCTGTTAAACATAGCTGGAAAGGCTAACAAGTTTAGGTAAAGAGTAGGGGTTTGATGGACAGCAGCTATGATCTCACAACCGTCCTGAGCGAAGGGAATAAATTCAGTTAAATCACAGGGCCGTGTCACTTAGTTAGCTGTCCTACACAGCCAGGCATCTCAATATATTGAGAGATTATCTTGAGTGATTGGTTATCTTGATTATCTCCAAAACTTCTGAGATGTCTTGTAAATGCAAAACAGGGAGACAAACAGAGAACTTCTCAGACTGACAGATGCGCTGATAGGGGCTCTATGGAAAACATTCAAATGGGCAGAGCAACACAAATATTACTTACACTTAGACACAGCTAACGAGACGAAGGGAAAGTAATTCTCCACAAAAGTAGGGAGATGCTGTGAGGACACAGCTGCACACAGTTATCCATAACATGAGAGGAGAAGAAACAGGTTCCATTTCCACCCAGTCACCCAACTAAAATGCCAGCAGCTACACAACACTAATTATGATATTAATAATGTCATTTTTGTTCATCCCAAGAAGGGTTATACATGCCCAATCAGCCAAAGTAAATGTTTTTTGACATTGCCAAAGACACTCCAAAAAGAAGTGGCTGAATAAATCTCTTTGGTGCATAATTCTTATTTGCTTGTTTCCTGGTGTTCTGTCAAAGAAGAGTCAGTGTTCTTGGTGTATGGTAAATGAATATTGATGAGATTGGAGAATTCCCTTCGATTAATCTCCTGATGGTCAGCTGGTTAAAAAGACCCCCTGTGTAAACACGATCAATTAGTGAGATAGCACATGCTATTGATCGGCACCCTCCCCCCTTTTTTGTTTCATTCAATAGATTCTTCTTTGCTTTTCATCTGTCTATATATTGATCCAGGAAAGGTAATTGGCCCTCACAGACCCCCCTCGCAACCACAACTTTAAACATTTTTTATTTCGGTCTTACACATTATATCGATACCTGTTATTTGCAATAACAGATTTGGGAAAAGCCAACATCCTTTCTGAGCTCAGAACTTGCAACAAAAAAATGTCCATATGAATATTATATGAAGTCTTTTATTTATTTGTTGGTGATTTTTTTGTTGGTTTTTGTCACTGTGATGTAAGAAATGGATTAAAACAACTCCATAGTCATTAACATAGTGGTTAGATCTGCTGCCTTGCCTTGCATTTGAAGGACCCAGGTTTGAATCCCACCTTCTGCTGTACCCTTGAGCAAATGGGCGAATTGCTCAGTCTAGCTTTATATTGTGCATATCTTTGGAGAAAAGTGTCAGTTAAACAAATTACTGTAAATGATGGGTTAAAATTGTGGAAAGTTTCCATTAAATAATTTTTCTTGAAAATCAAACAGTGCTATTTATGTGTTGGATTTAAGAGGAAAACACACTGTGGGCCAAGATCAAATGTCCCAAGTCAAGAGGTAACAAGCAAGAGGGACCACAGCATAACAACTCTCGATCGGTCTTGTGAGATAACGTCAAACGTCAAGAAGGATGTAAATGGCAGTGACCGGCAGAGGGGGAGATACCAGTCATGGCATTTTCTCAGCGATTGCCCCTAAATGGGCCAGTGGCAGCCCTGTCACTGCCCCGCTGGTGCTCAGGCCCCATAATGAGCCCTCAGTGGCAGCCGTCCGCCACCCACCTCCCCAGCTCTCCCCATGAGCCGTCTGCCTCGCTTTGCCTCGCTGTAATTGGGATTAGGGCAGGGGGAGCAGCAGGGAAGACAGAAGGGTAAGCAGGGCATGGCCCTGGTAATATGTTAGGGCGATTAGAAAGTGAGAGAAAGGAGGTTTTAGGGAATTGTAAATCCCCTGTCATTGTGAGGAGCTCTAATGACACCAGCTAATTATTGTAAAATGAGATAGAAATGGGAGGAGCAGAGAAAATGTGGGCCTTTGGGGAGGGGACGGCTGGTGAGGAGTGAAAAAGGAGGAAAGAAGAGAGTGGGACTGTCAATGGTGGTGAAGTGCTGAGCAGAGACAGTATTCCGGAACTTCTCGAGTGCCAACACAAAGCCAGAAGCAGGAAGGACAGAGGACAATGAAGGTACTGAAGGGAATATAAAGGAGGGACAAATCAAGGGAGACCAGGAAGGGGTGTTGAGTGCGTGAGGGAGCCGCAGAGCAGAGGGGTGGGACTCGGAGAGGCACAGAGTGGCCTCCGGTGCTACGCATGCAAATAAGAGAACAGGTGTTGGGCTGAGAGCCGGGGCTTGATTACCCGAGCCGACCAAACGCCGCCCCTCTCCCCGCTGCAGACACATTAATAATGTAGGCTCCAAGCTGTGACCCGAAGAAAGGTCAGGACAGGGGTCACGCACACTCAGACCCACACACACACACACACACATACACACAGACTGACACAGCAGTCTGTCAACAATGCAAACACACCTACTTGCATAAAATTGACTTCCAATTCAGGCTCACAACATACTTTTGTAAACCTGTCTCAAACGTTTGCATTTTACGTTCGTGAGTACAGTTAGTTATTCATTCAGCAGACGCTTTTCTACGGTCTGACGTACAGCAATTATTAACTAGCATTTAATTGACACCTCTATCCAAGGTGACTAGAGTCATTCACATATCCATACTCACCAGAGCAATTAATACACACATATATATTCTGTATTAGATAATACAACGTCATAAACTTACCAAACTGTCCAGCATGTAGCACAAATCTCAGAACACACAAGAAGAATACAAATGAGCAGCAAGGGCAAACTTAGCCACCTCTGGCCCACCCGCTAATCACAAGTTACCCACAAATGGGGGTCCCACTAGGCTTACATGTCCGTCGTTATAAATGGAAGAAGACACTATCGGCACACGAATTGCAGTTTATGATTAGAGGGCATGTCTGCTCAATCCTAATCCTACACACAACACAGACCCATTTGTCTGCCAACACCAAAATAGTAAAATGGATCTTTCATATTATAAACTCCCCAGAGCAACTTATAAATGTATGTTTTTTTTAATGGCAAAGAAGAACGATGGAAGAGGTGGTCTTTGGGAAAGCAGTTTGCGAAATGAGAAAAACAGCTGTGCCGAGGAATTCTGGGAAAGTCAAAAGACAACAGCCTACTTCTTTTTCCATTATAAGAAAACTATCTTCAGCGATCCTCTGAGACACACTGTCAACAGGCAGCCAGCTTGAACAGAAGAGTGGGAGATGGGTGAAAAAAAGTGTGAGCGAGAGAGTGAGAGTGGGGTGGGAGCAATGGGGGGGAGACTGTCCACTGGGGGAAGAGGAAGACCAAGATGGAGAGCATCATAGAGAGAGGGAAAAACCAGTGTCATGGCAACATCTCAGCGAACACATAGGTAGTCTCAGGTGAGAACAATCTTGATCCACCACATTTAATGCCACGCTAAATTGTTGACAAATGGGTTTTGCCAAGAAAGGCTTAAGGGGGCTCTTTCTCTGCATTCCTTGTAAGAGCAATTCTACATGTTCCTTTAGAGCAAATCAAAAAACACGCAATACGTGTTTAATTCTGGGTCCTTTTAAACATTTTCTATTTTATATTTTACAGAGTCATGGTATGCTCTTGGTACAGAATTCGACACAGGTCAGAAGTCACCTTCTAAATTATAGCAATTGTGTTCAAGAGCTAGAATGTACTGTAAACTAAAGCAGTTACAGCAGTAAACAAGTTGTGATATTTAACAAAAACACCAAAATGAAGAAAGAAAATGGGAATGTGAAAATACCTTAATCTCCAATTGCACAAGCAGGACTTGGACTTTAAATATGAGCACGAGTGTCGTAAATGGAAACAGATAAATTAAGTGGTTGCGAAGGAGAGCAGAGTAGCAGAGCTGGCATGCTTTGAAGCACAAATTTACATTTCGTCATCTCCTAACTGTACGTGAAAGGATATGGGGCTCGGAGACTGAGGCTTGTACACAGCAGAAACATACGTTTTCCTTTCTCTGTGTACAATAGATGCTTAATGGATCAGTCAGTGTGGCTCAGCAGAGAGTATCAGGAGAAGGATGGCAGGCCAGAGTGTATTAAGGTGTAGCGACAATCGGCCCAAGGTCTAAACAAGCCTGGGAGCTCCGGTTAACCGTCCCCCCAGGGTTTGGTCTTGAACCCCCAGGCTCCTCTTGCCAGTCCCTTCTGGAAGTCTTTGCAGCCAATAACTGTGATCAATGATTTTTGGGGCCACAAAATGGACAGAGCTATAGGTCTGAGCAATGTTTTCCTCCTGCCATATCAACCAAAACTGGATTAGGAAATTTGGGCTTCTGTAACATGTTAATGTGCAGGTCATTCTTTGCACTAAAAAATACACAGGCGTGTTGATTGTTGGGAGTGATACGGCAGGGAGTGGGCCTTGGTGCTGCACCTGTTTTCTGAAATGGGCCTCACCTGTCAATGATGACGGGATCCGAAGGGGTCTCGTTTCGGTTCCCACAGCTCTTCTTCTCGCAGCAGCGGCTGTGACAAGAAGAAGGGAGCAAACTGGATCACCCACACTAAAACACAACAGGGCCCTACATCTTGCAGGGAGGACCATGAGGGCAGCTCCCCAGGCCCATTTCTACTGAGAGCCGTACACAGAGGCCAGCCCTGGGGCACCAAAGCACAGGAGAACAAAACTAATAAAAACAGAGAACAGCAGAATAAAAGGGGGAGAGAAAAGAAAGTACAACAGAGCACGACAACAGGGGGACTGCATTCAAAGGCAAAAAAGGGCAGCTTGGCAATCTGTCTAGCTGATTTTGAAATCAAACTCCACCCCACCCTCTCCTTCTCATTTCTGCTCTCGACATGAAAAGCAGCCTCCCATTCTAACTCCAACACTTATATACACATATGAATCCCCCACCCACACCATACCCCCCGTTCCCCAATACACACACCCCCTCAGTACCTCAACTCCGTCATCTAGAGTTCTGGAGTTTTGTGGATAGACGCTCCTCCCTGCCCTTCCCCTCCCTCATTGCTGCATAACAAAAGTACCCCAACCCCTAGCCATCTGCCACCCCTACACCTCCGCTCGGCTCTCTCGTGTCCCAGCGTGGCCCTGCCCCTTGCCGGCCCCCGCTGTCTGACAGACTCAGTACCCAGCTGTGAGGCTTGCCCTCTCCCTCTCTGGGTCTGTTATTAGCCAGCTGTAAGTCACATTTGGGCATCTGCTGCCTACACAATGGCAAATCCCTCCCATCCCCAACCTTCTCCCTAAACCTCAGGTCACCCCCTGCCCCCGTCAGCCTCAGCCCAACACATGATCTGTGATGCAGTGACTATCACAGTGATACTCAGCAATTTTTATTTTCTCCCCAATGCTCACGCTGGAATCCCACCATTCAGCACCCACCCTGTGTTTATCATCTTTGCTTTCAATGTTTCAATATTAACGCCCTTTGTCATATCACTGCCAAAGTCAAAACATACATTTCGTCTGTAACATGTGAGTAAAAAAGCATGGTGAGCTCCCCTTCTAATGCAGCTGAATCCAAAGTCTTGTAAATCATATTTCAACATTGAACATACTGTGTTCTAAAATAATGCCTAAACTGTCTGTACGTGGTTTCCTGCACAAACTCCCAGAAAACATTGTCCAGTAAATCCCAGAGTAACCAGTGGGGGAACATCTACCCAACACCGGAACAACCAAAGCTCATATTTGAGGTTGAGTGCGAAAAACCTTGACTTCCTTACTTAGACAGCATCCAGTTCCCCCTGTTTTACTTCCAGTGTACATAAACGTGATGACTTTAGCCCATCTGCATGTTGACAGGCAGATGAGCTTGTATGTCCCTTAAGGGCTGTGCTTGGTAAGTTTTTTAAGTAAGTGAGTTAACAATCAAATCAAATTTATGTTTAGTCTGGTATATAAAATGTTTTGTATTCCATTTGTGATTATTTGTGAAATGTTAACAGAAGTGATTATATAAGTTAGGTGTATCACGTGTGCTGTATGAAAATGTTTAAGAAACAGCTCATAGCCACATTTGTGAGGCAGAGCTCTGAGAAAAATTCTGAAAAAAAATTAAACAGAAAAAAACAAAAAAGAGAAGAATGTAATACAAAGATGGGAAAAGTTGTCATAAACAGTCGTCAGCTGTCCCAGGCACACAGCAACACTGTCTGAATAATTAAAAAATAACGGTCACTCAGAATTCAAGGACAGGTAAAACCTAGCAGGTTAAATCACATTTTCTCAACTTGCTTTACTCGGGCAGTATAGCTGATTTGATAGTTATCTAACATAACAGTGGATCATTTAGGACATAAAAACTAGACAGTAACAACCATTTGTGTTCCTACTACAACACAGATCAGTTATTCAAGTGAATAGAATTCAAGTTATTCACCTGAATAACTATTCAAGTGAAATTCCATTTAAAATGTTCACACTGATGATAGAGCTTGTAACCATCACTGACTGACCTGCACAAAAGGAGAAAAGCAAAACCTTACTGTGGCATTTTTTTATACTGAATGTGGATTTCAAGTACACTGAGTCTGACATCTTTTAACAGACAAAGATGACAGTGTACAGTGTAGGTGAAGGGTAGGTGAAAATATAACCTAAAAGTAAAAGTACAGCTACACCCCAGTATCCGATTGTAATTGGTTCCTATAAATGGCTCAAATACCACAAACTCAAATATCAGGAAACTATTTCCATTATTTTGTATCAGTACAATTATAATTTGTTCCGGGTTTATCCAACAAACTTCAATTAATTTCCCCAAAAATATCCCTAGTACTCTAAAATACCTGTTTCAGTGTGATTAAAAACACCTTGAACAGCAATTACCTAATTACTAAACAGTTTATCATGTAATTGATATTTATCAGTTCTTCAGTATCATACTTTACGTTTCTTTCCTTAGTAGTAACAGCAATGGACATTTAATAATCAAATTTATGTAAAAAACGAAGAAACTAATAAAATACATAAAACAGAAAAAAACTGATAGAATTTACATACTGTAGGGGGTATTACTGTAATGAATTGTTATGAATGAAGTGAAGTGAAGTGAACACAAGCACAAACTGCATTTGAACATGGGCCACATGAGGCAAAAACTACAGAACTGTGTCCACTACCACTGCAGTCCATCACACTATTGCGTGGAAAACAGGAGTTGACAAAATTTTAACATTAAAATTCTAACATAATTAACATGAATAATATATTTTCAAACTTTATAGAATTTTTAGCTTGCCTGCAAAGTTCCTGGAGGAATTACAGACAAATGAAAACACTTCAAGTCAATAAAAGTTATTTTATGAAATAGCGGTCATTGTTTTGACTTTTGACCTTAAACTGACTGTGTCAGAACATTTTTAGTCTAGATGCAATGGACACTAGGGGTGTTTCTCCACAGTAACTCCATTAAAAACATACATCTGCTTAACTCTTAGAAAATTCAAATGTCACAATATAAAAAATCTTAACTTATTAAACATATTTAAAGGCATTTTTAAATCAGTTTCATATGTAGTGCTAATGATTCACAGTAAAAATCACTGTAACTGACAGCTGAGAGAGGCCAGTGAAATCCACAGAAAAAGTTTTTTGACAGTTAAAAGGTTTAGCTTGTTTGCTTTAGCTTTGTTTGCAGTAAAAGTGACTTGATTGGTTTCAACAAGTTGAAAGTTAAAATTTGAAATGTAAAAAAAAAAAAATTACAAGAGGGTGACAAAAATGCAATGGCGTAAAAACATATTTTTGTTTGTAAAAGTATTCAAGTAAGAAGTGAAATGCACTGATTCCAAAACGTTTCTTAAAAAAACAACTTCTCAAGAAATGTACTTAAGTACAAGTAACAGACTAAAGATAATTGGTTAGTGCCCATCTCTGGAGTGATGTAGTTATAACACAACTGTTAGACACAGAAACAAGCATAACTACACTATGTGGATAACCTGGTAATGTTTACAAGGTGTCATGTTGGCTTGCCAAACAAAACTCAGTTTGTTTTAGTTTTTTAAACTGAAAGAGGTGTTCCTGCAGCACCTTTTTAGCACATACATAAAGCCTGACCTCCATTACACACCCATAAGAGTTCTCCTTTTTTTGATCACTTTGTACTATAAAGTTAGGAATTTCAATAAAATTCTGTTTAAAAATGCAATTTTTTGTGCAAAGTACCAAATATAGCTAAAGCATCGTCATATTTGACAGTAAGGCCCAGCTTGGTGAAGCTATGCTGACACTAGTAGAGAAATTTGGCAGGTTTTAGTATATGGTGATGCAACTTTCAATGATCCCAAAGAGAGCCAGCACTGTACCATATGGAAGCACTATGTTTCATTGTTCAGTACTCTATCACTGGGTGTGAAGTGGACTCTTTAAAAATAAATTATATGAAAAAAGGGCTGTAGAAATGGAGTAAAAGTATATTTAAGTGCTTTGTTGACAGTCAGCATACACACACTGTTTCATTTCTGCCACTTTTTAAGACTAATATGACAAAATCTGGATGTCAGCCTGGGGTATTAATAAGGAAAAAACCTTTCTGAATATGACTTATGTTTGTGTTGTCCATGTATGCGTGCGTGCGTGCGTGCGTGCGTGCGTGCGTGCATGCGTGCGTGCGTGCATGTTGGGTAAGGAGCCTGACCTGCACATGACCTCATGCGTGAGCAGCACTCTGCACATTTCAGGGTTTTTGTTCTGTCCTTCGTATGAGATAGGCTGAAAAAAACAAGGTACATTTCAGTTTGACTTGAGAAGTCCCCCCATTTTGTTATCTGAACCACAGTAGTACACATGCAGGGCACAGAACCCACAAGGCCCCTTACCTGTTTAGTGACAGAGTCGATGAGACGGGCATACAGGTCCTGTTCTGTTCGCACCCCTGGTGACACACACACACAGATTTGTCTTCCTAGCTTTCTTAGAATTTTTCCTTTACTTCAATCTAGGCACTCCCCCTTTCTATCTCCTCCGCAGTGAAAATGAAAATAACATGAAAATGTACAGCAAAATGTTTTTTACACTTTAGGTTTTTAAAGTTGGACTAAACTTTTAAAAGTCATTTTGTTTTAACAGACAATCCCCATAATGCCTGTTTTCCCACATTTGCTACTCTTGGGGGCATTTTTTTAAAAAGACTGTTCCCTTAAGGTATAGGACACACACACACACACACACACACACACACACACACACACAGAGTCAAAACAGCTTCTTAGCCAAGATTTAGACGCGTCAATCACCACACCCACCCTCTTTGTTATTATTAAATATTTAAACTGCGTTATCGTACCCAATATCAAACACAACATTGTCACAACTTTCAAGTTCATTGCTGGAATTCTTCAGTGAACCCTTTAAATTTTAGATTTACAGAACCAAAAGATAGCTAAACTTTTATTAAAGTTTCATTTGTTAACATACATTCTTTATTCATTCAATCTTTCAATATGAACCATCTAGTCCTGTAGTTCCCGTCGTTACACACAGCCAGATCCACTTCCCCCCATCTTCAGTCCATGAATAATCTCCAGGGTGATGGCAAACTGTCCAGTGTTTTTGAGCTTGCAAACAACTCCAGCACTGGTCAGAAATCAGAGATGGAAAAAGGAGCAGCTAAGTGTGGCCTGCTGGACTACCTCCACCGGCACACCTATAGCAGCACTGTACAAAATAAGTGCTTCTCAAAGATCAACAACGCTTCCAGATTTTATAGAATCGGGACATGCATTATAGATGAATTGAACCATTTACTTTCCAAAGGAATCAATGCTATATGTTGGCTGGTACTACAAATACCTTTCTGCTCTATCTAGAATATAGGACTGCATCTTTTGGAACACACACACACACACACACACACACACACACACACACACACACACACAGAGTCTTCATATTTTCCTCCATGGGCTGGAATGGTGTTCGATACAGGGGGAAAAGTGCTGGGGGGTGGAGGTAGTGGTGAAGGCAGAGTAGAGATGGGGGAAGCAATCTGGAGCACATCTTTTATCTCATCTCCCTTGGGTGAGGCAGGGGATTGGGGTGGGCAGAGGGAGGGGGGGCTCCTGGGATCTGAAACCCTCATCACATTCACATCTCATGTTGTAACACCATAGGGGGTAGCATGTACTTCATTTCCCTTTATTAAGCCTGCAAAGCTAGCGGCATTTGTTCAGGATTAGATCTGCATTCAAAGACGACAGATCTGGAGGGACATCATGAGAGCGGGAAAACTTTGCAGTTGAACTAAAATTGTTTCACAGCAAAGAGCCAAGAAGGTGAATGCATTTTTCATCTGTGCCCCTCAACATCCCTCCCCGTGTTTGATGTCTCTGCCTAGTTAAAGCAACCAGCACACACTGAGCTAATCCAAAACACTTTTACCTTTAACAACAGCACCAGGTATGAGATGTGGTACATTACAGTTTTGTAACTGAACATCCACGGCTCCTTTGTAAAACCAGCAACGGGCACTGGGGCTTGAAGGGGTGAGAACTTGAAACCATGCAGCCTGGTAAGGTAGAGGACGCATAACTTGTAGAAATGCACTGAGCTGACATGAAGACTCACCGTTGCTGTAAAGGAGCTGCAGTTTGTAGTGTGTTCCATTGTTGGTCTTCTCTCCAGTCTGCTCCTTTGAAAAGTACAAGAACAAGGTAGCTCAGTACTGCGGTGAGCCACTGACACTGCTAGTCGAGAACTTACCATACTTTTCTGTGTGAAAGATGCCCTAGGAAGGTGTCGCAACCATGTACCATCAAACTTTACAGAGCTGTAAAGTCGGTAAGGAAGCAGGAGTCATTTTAATACTGCCTTAGAAAGTTGCGAAATGGAAAACACGGCTCACAAATGTACAGACAAGATGTATGGTTCCATCCTAGGCAGTGGGGGGGTTGCTGGCTCTGTATGTGTCTGCGTAGAGTGTGTATATTCCCCCTACAGGTATGTTCAGGTGAATGGGGGAATATGAACTGCCATTGGGTGGATGTGTTGGGAGACCTGTCCTGGACTGAATATTGTCAAAGATGCATCCTGCGCTCCATGTCCACAAGACCCTGTCTGGATTAACTGGTGTTGTCAGGGAGTTTTTGTGAAAATCAAAAAATGGTTTCTGTAATTGGCACCTTTAAAGACTTAGCAGGCATTTTAAATAATGACTGCTCTGTGTTTATCTGTGTGTGTGTGTGTGTGTGTGTGTGTGTGTGTGTGTGTGTGTATGTGTGTGCAATCTCATGTTATGCCTTTCTTAAAAGACCAAAACTCTTCTCAGATGAAACCGCTTCATAGCTTGAAGAGGGTAAGCAGCAGTCAACCTTGACAGAGAAATGGTTTCCATCCCTTCGTCCCCAAGGCCTCCTGTCCACTACTTTCTTCCTCTCTCTTTCTCTCTCTCCCTCACTAACTGGCCTCAGAGGAGCTCCTGTGGCCCACAGTCCAAAGAGCTGGCAACGGTGGGGAGCCAGAAAGTGGGGGTGGGCTCTCTCTGAGTGTTGGGTGGAGAATAGCATAGAAATTCATGCAGAAAAGTACTGTCCTAAACAGATAGGGGATTTTTTTACCTAGACAGTAGCTATTGTCTCTCCAAGACAGATCCTGCTATTGTAAAACAGGGAGCTACTTATTTCTAAACTGCTTCATTTAAACGTCTGCAGTTTAATTTAGGGAAGAAGCACTGAATAAAGTGCGATAAATAATGTCAAAGAACACGTGCAACATGTGGACACTGAGCCACTTCATAATCTGTGTTCAATTACCAGTTTCCTCCTGTTGGATCCTCTCTGTTTGTGGGTGTTTAACCACTAACTTAGGAGCTTGATATTCACCTGCTATTATATGACTTTGTAACACTCCTTAAAATCCCAGCAAACCAGAGCAAGAACAAATATTCCTACAAAAGTTTAAACTTGAAAAGAACTGATGTTTTTAACATTAACTAAACATTAGTCTGAACTTAGCACCATCTAAATGATAACTGGATTTATGACAAGAAACATCTACAAAGACCCCACCCAAAAACACACCTTCTCGTGCTCCACAAAGTCAACGAAGGCGGCCCTCTCCACCTCCACAGGCTGCCCATGTCGGTCATACAGTGCCAGGACGAAGTGGAAGAAGTTGGACTTGCGTAGGTTGGAGGGGGGCTGCTTCTCAAAATGTGCCCTGGACAAAGCCACACCACTGGGGAAGGAAGGAACACACCAGAAGCCAGGGGTGCAGGGTGGGGGAAGGGGGGGGAGAAGCTGTCAATATTATTGCATGTGTCCAAAATATGAAGGACTGCTTTTCCTTTTCTTTCTTTTGCCAAGTGTAAATTCTATTCGCCTCTAACACCTGTAAATATTTTATCTGTGTTCTGAGACAGCAAATGTGAATAATGCGGTTCTGTGACTACAGAATAAAGAATATAAAATGCCTCCAAAGGCTCAATCACACTGAATTCGGACAAAAAAAAAACATATTTACAGTGACTTTTTAACTATTATGTACATTTGCATCTTTGTCCAAGGCAATGATTTACCCATTTAGAGGAGGCTTCTCTTATTCAGTTTCAGTTTAGGATGAGTACCTTGAACAAGGATGCTACAGCAGAAGTGGGATTCAAACCAGTAACCCTCAGAGAAAAGCTCTAAATTCTGCAGTACCTGCTGCATTCCCTCACCGGTTCTCTTACACCCCATTCTGTCAAGTGGAACTGAAAACCTGTCAACATGTATTATTAAATATTATTCAACTTTACTGTCCACTTTCTCTGACTTCATATAAAATGGGACTGTTTTCAGTTCATTTTTAATATTTGCGCTTTCCCGAGTGCGACAGGAAAACTTATAATAAATCACCTTTTCATCAAAATGTTCATTTTTCAAGTGAACAAAAAGGAAACAAATGTCCTATTCCAAATTCTACATTAGATTGTCGGATTGATTATATTAAAATTTGAAAATAAAAGAAAATAATTCGTACATAAACAGGTTGAAATAAGTTGTTTGAATCCAAAATATTTGTTTTTACTGTGTTTTACTGATACAACTGAACGCTTCCTGTATTTTTTTTTTAAATTTTCCTGTTTGAAGCTCCGCAACTGGTATATCTTGCAGTATATGGTACGTTCAAAACATCCACAAATACTGCCACTTCAGTTGCTGTTTTTCCAATTGCTCCTTTTTCATTATTTTTCAATATGCTTTTCTCGGTCTAACAAAAACTTCGTTTTGCGCATATTTAGAAATTGCTTGCGTTTACAAACCGTTTTGTTTTCTAATCACGTTCAGTGAAAATATACATCAAGCAAATTTATTTATTTGCTGTATACGTCACTCATAAGGTCACTGTGAGAAACTAATACAGAGTCTAAGTTACAACATTTAGGCCATAACGCAACTATTATACAAAAACTCAAATGTCGTTGCAGCGCCGTATTCAGCTGTAGTTTGCGGTGTTTATCTCTATCTATCTATCTATCTATCTATTTATCTATCTATCTATCTATCCTTAAAAAGTGGTTTTATACTAATTACTGTTCAAATGTAAGATAGGCTTACCGCATTTAAGACGCCACACAATTTTTTTTAAAATCATGAACACTTTTGAGGCTGTTAAAACTAATCTGACCAGGTTTAATGCATAAATTATTTCCTGGAAAATTTCTTTACTATAAACTTTGGCACGTAAAGGCTGGGCAACAGGCCACCTCCGAGTCTGTACCAGAGCACTCAGACTCGTCAAGAGCTGTGGGTGCACACAGGTGCACACAGGTATACACAGGTACACACGCACGCACACATGCACGCGCGCCTGCGCAGCTTTATACCTCTGCACATAGTTTTGCTACTTAAAAAAAAATAAGCCTATTGCGACATGTTTACAAATGTTGAATCAACTGCACTTCGGCTTCCTCACCGTCCAAATTGTAACGTGTTATTATCGCGGTTTAGACCTTTCGACATTATTAAACACGACATTTGAATGAAACGCACTTTCTTATTACCGCCAGTTCATCTGCGGTCGTGATGAACGCGCTGAATTCTGTGTCATTTTGTCTTCGCGGTTTCACGCTGAATGACTAAATATACAGAATTATTATCGGTTGTAAATAATGAGTAGTTTAATTGTGTTTCGCAGACCGACGTGTGGAAAATCTTCAGGAGTTGGGGAAAGTAGGTGCCAAACAGAAGCGGTTAGAAAATTACAACTTTACGGGTCATATGTAATATAAATATATATAAATATAAAATAATTTTTTGAATGAACCTAAAGGTTAAGGTTTTTTTCTTGGTTTTTTCTAGGTTTCTTCTTTTCTGCAAAGAAATTACTTTCTTGAGAATTGCCCTAAATATTTGGTCCGTGCTTAGAATATAATTCATTTTAGCTTAAAGAATTAAACGTTAAAGTTCAAGGCAGACGGTCGTCGAAACCCGAGTTTGATGTCAGTCACGGAATCTAAGCAATATTTCTCGTTTCTGCGGAACTAAATATATTTTATACACGATCAGCCTACTAATGGTGCGGAATTTATTTTAAGAGCTGCACGATATTTGTTGACTTTCTGAAAAGTGGCATAACTATATTAAACAAAATAATTTAGCTTATTGAAGATGCGTCATTTCACGCTGACACGGACATCTCAAAAAGCGCATTAACAGACAAAGAAAGATAAAGAAAAGCAAACGAAATGGTTATTATTATTATTATTATTATTATTATTAGAATTAGTATTAGTATTATTAATATTATTATTGGCTTATTTATGCTGGTATTTTTTAAATGGCAGCTGGGTTTCTACTAAAGATGACTTGATACAGTACAATATATAACTGCATTATTAGGACAGAATTCGGCTCGCGGAGAGGGCGACGGGCACACAAAGCGCGCGCGACCTCCTTCCACAGTGTGGGCTTCGTGGGGGGTGGGGGGGGGGGGCACAGACACGCTGACCTGTTGATTATTTCATCTCCCCGTGTTGTTCACCATTAAACATCATGTAATATCGCTCTAACGTGTTGTCATACACTAACTAGCGAACCCAGCACATATGGAATATAAATATGCTTTCTACATATAATTTAACTCATTCTTACTTATCCAACCACTTATATCATCACACGTGTAACGTCAAATCCAGTCGCTGACGTTATTAAATGGTCTGTTTACGTGATGCACCAAACAAACTTTTACAGGTGTTTCACATTCAGATGTTGATATAGTTTCTGCACATCATTCGCAGTTAAACGGTTTAGAAAAGTCGGCTGCTGCTCACGCACATGCGGCACTTTCTAAAAAAACATGTGAGCGGATTGATGATGAATTCGTTGTAAATAATCATTAATATACGTATGAAATGTCCTACGATGTAATATTTGTAATGTGAATATTTTGAGAGGAGGAATGATATGGTGCAGCACGATTCTGGAGATGACAGTCTCCGCTGAAAACACAGCTAATGTCCACACACCCACGTCACTCACACACACACACACACACACACACACAGTACAGTGTATAAGTCCGAGTGAAAACACACCGGGGAAGGGACACGTTCGAAACACCTTTACCTCTGAGCCGCCACATTGGCGTCCACAACGCCGACGTTTCGAACCCACGACCGGACCGCGTCCATCTCCGCCGCCACAGCTTTGTCTCTTATTCCCACTATTCCTCTGTCCAGCTGCTCTTCAATCCCGAACATTTACAACTTAAAAAAAAACACAAAATCCCCACACTCTTCCTTCTTGGCAACTTTCGGGAACAAATAGGTGCAAAAGTTGGTTCCAAGCACACCGATGAGGATCTCTGCACGAGCGACAGGGAAAAACTCAGATCATCGAGATGGGAGCGACGTCAAGTAATTTTTTCCTTGTTTGTCTTCAGAAGTTTCCTCGAAATGAGACGGTACGCGAAGAAAGTCTATCTCTGCGGGCTGCGACCATTGTTCATAAGAAGGTGAGTGATGTTTCCAGCGCGACTTCCACGGTTAGCGAAGATCACCTGTTCCTGCCAAAATTTACCTCAGCACACGTGTGCAAAAAAAAAAAAAAATCACACGTCATGCATTTCACGGACAAACAGGACGGTGCGGGCAGCTTCTCCAAAGCACACCTATACCTGGCAACTCGGTACATAAATTTTCTGTGCGTCTCCTGATGTTCGGTCAACGGGGCTGACGGAGGGACCCCCCGTCACATCCACGCGTGGACCGAGCGCTCGCGCAGATGCTCCAAGATCCCGGCGCGTGAATGAGTCCCAGTGCTGGGGCCCGCGAAACAGGAGGGATCCAAAGCCGTATTTGGTCATTGTTATCTGCACAAACGTTCTCATTGGCGCACGTGTAAAAGTGGGCGGACTCTTGGCGTGGTGTTGTGTGCAGCTGTAGCCAATCGCTGTTCTCCGTAAGTAAAGTTTCTGAAACCAAAGCGGACGCGCGGAGTTCAGCTATGAAAGTATGAATTCAGTCAAATGAACGTATAAGCCTAACTTTTTAGTCCTAAACTGAAGGATTATTTTGTTATTGTTTTGCCGCTGGACAATTGTTAGACCTTTAAATAAACATTCTTCGGTAATACATTCTGCATGGCAGAAGTCAATAAAATTGCTAAGCTTTATTATCCATAAAACAACACATGAAATGCTACATTAAAATGCATTAAACAGATTAAATCGTTTATTATTCCTTTCTTGTAGACATACGGTGCTTAAGATTTACAGGTTCCGTAAATGTATTAAAAAAATATTATATACCTTACTCTGTCATGGGGCAAAACAAAACTTGTTGGTGATATTATTAGTAAAGAGAAGGAAGATGTCAGCTGTCGTCGGCTGTAAAAAACTACAGCCGCTCAAAGTTAAAGTGAAGAAATCGATATTTGAAACTTGAAGCTATAAAACACTGCGCGAATGGACACGAAGGTACAAAACGATGAGGAATTATATATAACATCTTCGTGGATTTATCGTGTGCGGGAGAAACGCGCTTTTTACAAACGCCCCTCCACGTGTAACAGAACGGCCAGGCAAACGGTCTCGACCTGCTTACATGCTGTCGCATCATATTCGGAACATATTCGAACAATATTCTCCGCACAGTCGCGTCTGTCGTGATTTGTCACGGTTGAACCCTTTGACGTAAGATCACCTGGGACAGTGGCGTCCTGCTTCACCTGACCATCAAACGGGGATCTCATAACAACCGATCTCCTCCAAACTGAACATGACCTCATCCAGAAATGAGTAGCCGCTGTCAAGTAAAACATCACGCAATATGGTTCAAATCCAGCGTGCCCAACTGGTACAGCAAGCCTTACTGAAAAATAATGCCGCAATCTGTGCAAGCATTGTGAACATTTCCATAAAATATTACAACATAAAGACTGCTCTGGGACTCATACGTCCAAAGTAAATATGCTTTGTCACGTCTCAGAGACAACAAAACGTTTTTATCGCACAGAATGTGGCAGATAGACTTCAGTCTCACGCTTCACGATTAATACATTATAATACATTTATATTTCGAGCAGCAAAGTGACCCGGGATGCGCAGAGGAACAGCAGCCCTAAATAAATGTTCGAATTTTCTGGTTGCTATAAAATTTTTTAACCTGCATAGACTAAGAATACCCTGCTATATAAATGGATAAATGTTTGTAAAGTTGATCATCTAACGTTGTAAGTTGCCTTGAAAGTAGGTGTAGCAGCAGCAGCAACAACAACAACAGAAATAATAATAATAATAATAATAATAACAATAATAATAATGAGAAAAGAATTCACTAAAGTAAATGTAATCTTTTTATGTCTACTATTTCAGTCAGCAGAGTACAAATAGAGTGGAGCTGGTTGGTTGTTCAACAGCCCGAGTCAGACGACCGAATAACGGGCGACCTGCGTGTTTTTAAGGTGATGCGCGGACAGTGTGCAAAAGTTTCAAAACTTAATGAAAAACCGACTAAACAGGACGAGAACAAAATCATCTAACTTTTTAACATTTTTTTTGCATCCGTTTGTCCCCCGTCTCGTGGAAAGTATTTTCCCCCTTTCTCTGTCTCTCTCATTTTGCTCCTGGCGGAGGTTATTGTCTCTGGAACGACTCGGGGCTCCGGAACAATGAATGCAAATCTGCCCCCCCCCCCCCGGCACCCCCCCCCCCCCCCCCCCCGCGGAGCGCCGCCGTGTCAGGGTTTAATCACGAGGCGAAAAAGAGTAAAACCAGGTTTCGCCATCAGGGTGGCAAAGGTGCTACAGCANGACGCACTCAGCTGTTCCCCCAATTACGGGGCGGGGGGGGGGACGGTCTCGCGGAATCCCTGCCACTCATCTGCCTCCGCCCCAAACCCCCCCCACTCTGCTCTCTGCCCCGCCAGAGCTGTTTGACTGGCATGTCTGGTTAACCCTGAAAACGTTAAATGGCTACAGATGTTGGAGACAGTGGAGAAAATCAGGGGCTTTTCACCCCCCCCATATAAAAATGCACCAAATCTCTTCCCTGCGTCATCTTCATCCTCATCGTCATCGCAGTGAAAAATTGTAAACCGTGTTTTGTTTAGAAGAAGGAGCCCTTTGTTTCTAAGCACATCTTTGTTTTGTTTATTACAGATGAGGGCAAAGTGCTGGAAGCGGAGCTGAAGTTTCCTGGCACGCGGGCATTCGGACGGTGGAGGTGTGGAGCTGTGAGGTGAAGGTGCAGCAAAAGGGTGTCAATATTTTTTCTTGTTAAGGGGAAACAGACAGAACCTGATGCTAATGGACAGAAGGCATTAATGCAACACCTGCTTTCGTGGACGCCTCTGTGACCCGGACCCTCGCAAGGGGCCAAGTCTGGGGGCCACTGGAGATGGACTCACTAAACAGATGCCACCTGTTCTGTTTATTCCTCTAATGTACTATTGAAAGTCTTCATTCACAAATTAAATCTTACCATTATTACATTGGGTGGGAAACATGAAACAGTATTTTAAAAATGAAAAAGTTCAATAAACTGGATATTAATCTCTCTATGTTACTACTCCTGTACCACATCTGCCTGGATCAGAACAGGGCGACTGTTATCTCCAAGCTCAACTTTGTAGAAAAAGAAATTTTTCATAGTAGGGGAAGATTTTAGAATTTCACATCCAGTCTTGAAGAAGCGTTCTATGAAAATATTTTTTGTTCTGGCTCATTCTATCAATGGACAATATCTGGACACTCAGGGGACTTCAATTGTAGGCATAAGATTAGAGAGGGAGCTCTTGCAATGTGACTTCCAAGTTGTTAGAGAAGCTCACCATCCAGGAGTTTTTGGTTGGGATTTTCTTCATAAGAACCATGCCCCCCTAGATGTTAGAAACAAATGACTGATGTTAGGGGACCTGGAGCTGTCTCTACTCCTGAAAGGACACGAAGCTGCTATCTGCCGTGACGTGTCTGTGCTTACAGCTACTGTAATCCCACTGCTGCCACCAAAAAGTAGGGTTTGAAAAAAGAGGGCACTGGAATTCCCAAATGCTGACACTGGATGTAGACCAACAGTGTATTAGACAATTTTATTTGAAAAACTACACACTTCTCATCAGAGGGGGGGAAAGCAACTTCTTACCTCCTCTTTGGGTTTTCTAATGTAGGATGTAAGATGGCAGCACATTAGCATACAGCAGCCTCTCTTGGTCCAACAATAATGTACCATTTCTTTGTTTTTCCTGTGTTTTTCTGTTTTTGTCTGATTTTTGTCGAGAGCACTGACACCCCCCCCCCCACACTGTACCATCACTACTAACCACTTGCACTGATCCTATTATGTTTACATTTATTATTTATCTATTTATGTACATATCTTTCACCTTATTTGTTTATTATTTGTCTATTTATACTTATTCACCTGTTTATCTAATTTGCCTGTATTGCCTTATGTCCTCATACTCTCTGTGCAGAGTACTGTGCACCACGATCCAGGAGAAGTGAAATTTCTCTCTTGCACACCTGTATTAGGTAGAATGACAATAAAGTGAATCATGAATCCGTCTCACCAGTCAAAACTATCATTATATATCTAAATGATAACTGAAGCAGTAAATTCTCTGCTCTTAGAAGCGCCTCGTAAACTTGCTAATAATTATTAAATCTTAACTTAACTTTGAAAATACAAATGCAGTTACATATAATTCATATTTGTCCCGTCAACTATTAACAGCGCATTACTGGAGGAGCAAAACTGAAGTTTTTATCTGTTGGAAGAGACACAGAAAAATGACCTCACAGGGCTCAGAATGTGTACGGTGTAAGTTATTGCTGTCCGTCCTAGAACTCTTTCTGTCAGAATTGTATAAAACAGAATAAATCTAGTTGAGCCAGAGAGCTGCTTTAATCTTCACCACAAGTAAAATTTGATCAAAGTGCGAAGCAGCTGGAAAAGCCCTTTCTGTGTCTGGCCAGAGTCAGAACCTGTGAGGCTGATTTTCAGATCGACATCGCAGGTGAAAAATCTCTGCTTTGCATTCGGCCGCTCTGATTTTCACAAAGGACTTCACACCCACCCTGGAACCGCGGTTTATTGGTTGGTTTTATTCCCGACGTGAAGGTGGGCAAACGGTGGATTCAGCTGGACTTCAGACGAGGCAGAAGCGCTTTCTAATCCACTTAGACGGCGGTGGTCCCTGCTAATGGAGGGCGGGGGCCGCGGATCAGTGACTGCTAACCCGAACAATGGGCCATCGTGTGCCGCTAACCTTCCGCACGCATTCCCTGAACCCCTCGGGAGCGCGGACGCCGCTGTGTGGCAGCNCCGCAGACGGCGGTGGTCCCTGCTAATGGAGGGCGGGGGCCGCGGATCAGTGACTGCTAACCCGAACAATGGGCCATCGTGTGCCGCTAACCTTCCGCACGCATTCCCTGAACCCCTCGGGAGCGCGGACGCCGCTGTGTGGCAGCGGGTGCGCGCAGGTCACGGGGGGTCAGAGCGGAGAAAGGGGGCCGGGGCGCAGCAGCTGGTCGGGGGCCCCTTCACACAGGCCCTGGCGACCCTATCGATCGCTCCCGATTAATCTCATTTATTTGTTTACTTAGCGAACGAGGGCGCGCGATTCCCCGGCGGCCACAACTAGTCCAGAGCGTCGCGGAGAACCGTTGGAATATTTTCCAGTGTATAGACGACCTGACTGGAACCAGGACGGGCGACGTGCAGCGAAACGACTCAAACCGGAGCGTCGCCTACAGGGGAGGTGGCCGAACAGCGTAACGCAAAGTGCGGATAAAAGTGCAGCAACGCATTAACCGCAAAAGCAACTGATAAAGCGCGGCTTAATTTTGTCAGAATAATTAAGAATATGAAATCAGGACATCAAAGACTGAATGAATTCAGCAGATGGAGTGATACTTAACATTTAACCTCCCGGGAAACACGACCCGATTGTGACAAATACTGTAACGCCGTGATTTATTCTCTACCCGCTCTGACGTGAGAGTTTATCTGTGGGCAGTTTAAGTTCATAAGACAAATATTCGCATCACACATAGAAGCAGCTGCACTTGTACTTCGTAGAAAAAAAAGGGGGGGGGGGGTTCTTCAACCTTCCATTTAAAGGATCGTCTCGTGTAAAATACACGTTTGCGGTTAAATTCGAACATCCAGCACTGAAAATGCAACGTGATCGGTACCTGACATGAAGAAAAGTGGCCGGATAACTTTCTGTCGGGAATTAAATTTGCAGTCTAATTAATGCCCAGCTTGATTTTTCTTTAAACATTAAGGTGAGTCGAATATATACAGTATATAGGATACGTGGCTGTCAAATTCTAATTCTAATTTTGTGCACAGCAGGCCGCCATTCTTAATGTTTTGTTTAACAAAGGGAGAGTCTGAGGGAAAGGACCACAATTCACTCACTCACTCACCGTCGGTTCTGTTATAATCCAGTAATTCATGCAAAAGCAAAGTTTCAGACTGAAAGTGGAGTTAGAGACCAAACATAGGACAGTAAACATCAGCAACCAAAAACCTATTACAGCGCATGATGGGGGTGTGATACTGTGCAGCCTGTGTCACTCCGCTCTTACGTTCCTTTGAAAACGTGTTACAGCATCCAGCAGGGATGTGTTTTTAGGATCTCCGCCAGGCCGACGTGTCTTTACTCTCATCGCTTCGCCACATTCAGCTGCAGTGACACTGAATGAATTTGGCAGGTGGGCTGATGCAGAAGGCTTAATGTCTTGAATCGCGCAACTTTGAATTTTCAGTGTCATTTTTGTTTCTCCCCAGTTATATAGACAAACATGTCTTATGAGTTCCTCTCTTTATACTCAAGTTCTGCAACGAATAAGTCACTGAATTAGAACTGACTATATCCGCAAGTGTTTATCCTAAGGTGGGGTCACAGGGGTCTGGACCCTATCTCAGACCCACAGGGAGATAGGGTGTGTGGGCCAGGTGCAGTCTGGATGGGACTCCAGTCTGTGGCAGGGTAGCAGCTCACAAACATACCCACAGTGCAGGCAATGTTGCAGTGACCAATCCAACTGAAACACTAGGAGAACATAGAAACCACAGAGACTAGATGAGCTTTGAACCCATACCAAACTGCATAGCTAAAGCAGTAGGAGGCACTGCTCCTGCCCACTGCGCCACCATGCCTCTTCACCCAACCTTCTGGTGTACATGAAGAAGCCTCTGCATTAGGAAACTACAGCGTTCTGGCGCCCCCTTGTGGTTAATAGCTAGTCTTGCTGCTTTATAGTCTTCCTTTCATTTGAAATTTAATAAGCACTTAATGGTTGATGTGCCAACATTTTAGCAGAAGTTTAAGAGGTTTATCTAAGAGATTTGTCTGCAAAACATCTTTACATGATACAGTGCACGTGGGCTGTTAAAGTATGTGCCCTGTGTTAGTCAGTTACATTAGCCTGTTTAGATGACAACTTTACCGAAGGCGACTTACATGTTAAACACTCAAATTTGCAATGATTTACCCATTTTTGATTATTCATACTGCAGCAGTTTGGAGTAAGGAGTGGAATTCAAACTGGGATCCTGCACACTGGATCCCTAAACACTAAATGTCCTGCTGCCTTTGTTAAACCCTTCTTCAGGGCTTAAGATCATTTTCACAGTTTAAATCATTGTAACAGTTAAATCAAGTATAACTATGAAGGTGTTTTTGTTGTGTCAGTACAATGTGCTGCTGTGTTTTCTTCATGATGATGAAATAGATGTATGTTTTATTTTGCCAAACTTCTCTCTCTCACCTTCAGGAACCATATGTCCTGGTTAGGGTCATGGTGGGTCAGAGACTATTCTGGAATCACTGGGCACTAGACAAACAATCTAGAGTAAAAAAATTACTTGAAACATGTCTTTGGACTGTGGGAGAAAACCGGATCCCCCGCAGGAAACCCACAGCCAAACGGTTCCAACGCTGTGAGACAGTAGCACTACCTGCTGCACCACTGTGCCACCTTAGGGTCACATGTTGTTTTTAAAGTATTTGGTATTGTTCAGGAATGTTACACAGGTAAAGTGTTTTTACATGTTTAGAAACTGGACCTACACCGGTAAGACCCTTTATGAGTCAGCTGCCCCTCAAATAAGTGGGACTGCCAGGGACTGAGTGTGCAAATATTCTCAGATGTTCACGCTCTCTGTGGATTAAGTCTTCAATGCAGTGAGTATAACCTGAAGAAAAAACCCTGGTTTAAATTGTGAAAAATAAAATGAACCTCACAGCCCCCCTACAATCGACCACCTCTACCATAACCTCTGAGTGACACTTCTTCAGGGAACCATTAGGGTTGTGGTTCAGATACTGAACTGTACCTGACATAAGCTGACAGATTTATTCTTTATTGATACACAAGTGCAAAACAGGTACATGAAAGTATTGCAGAATTCTCAGGCAAGTAGAATGATCATAGAATAAAAACACCACTGTGTAAATATTTATGCAGTGCTGGGATGCGATACAGCAGTTACCACAGTCCTAACTAGTAAGGCTGGCAGAAATGATTTTTTTGCCTCAAGGTTTCAAACAAAGGTCACGATTTACAGACTGAAAACTCCCATTTCCAACATTCTGATTTCCGCCAATTTCCAACACTATCTACTTAAAACTTCACAATTTTTTAACATTTCATTTAAGCCGGTAATATTTTAAATCATTTACTAAAACTTATCGCAAACATACTAACAAATCTGTTTTTTAAATGTGCGTAGAAAGATTTGTTTTACAGGTGTCACCATGTGAACGATACGTGAACCTGAATGTGGCAGAATTGCTGGTTGAAAACGCGGAACCCGGCTGATATTAGTTACAAAAACGTAGGGGGAAGTTAAGCTTCCAAAAGCCAAAAGTGAACTTTTTGCACTACATGTGAGGATGGGAAGCATGGCTGCACCTCCTGCGCAGCACAGAGAATCACAGCCTAAGGCTGTTGAACCTGACATCTAGTTGGCTGACTAAAAATCCCTGTGAGATTCAGGAGGCATTTCCATAAAACACAGTCAAATATCTACATGTCTGCCAATGTGCCTGGTAATTTTTTAAAAATGTGAAGTATTAAAATGACAACCCTGGTTAAATAGTTAAAGGATAAGTTGGGTGAAGTGTGTAAAGCGGTATAGAAGCGGCCCACCAGAAACAGAGCTTGACGCACCCGTGGCAGGTGCCGTGAGATCGTGCGTGTCACTGTGGTGCCATCAGACAACAAAGAGCAAATGGCCACTGAAGACGCTGTCTGCCAGCAAGGCTTTGGCCCCGTGGCTGCCCTGTAACCACACCCTGTCCCCTTTCTTGAGCAGGAGCACAGCTCCCCCAGAGGCTGTGAAAAGCTCCTCCTGCTTGCTGAAGAATGATGGGACCACCTTCTCCCCGTTCCTCATCAGCTCGATGCTGCCAGCACGCTGGGGCAGGAGGCAGTGGAAATGGAACTGGTACATGCCAGGCACTGCACAGGTGAACACGCCCGTCTCAGTGCTGTAGTGCCCCTGCCCCTCATCCGTTGTTTCCCTGAAGATGATCACCTGGCCAGGTGTGGGGAGGCTGTTGCCAAGCCGCATGGAGAAAGCAGAGTTCTGAGTGTCATTCACAGCAAGCGGTGGGGTCTCCACAGGCTCTGTGACAGGGGACAGGAGGGCGGTAGAGGTGAAGGTCCTGCTCTTTACCCTCTAAGGCAAATAATAATAATAGATAGATAATAATCTGTCTCGATACACACATGCATCCTCACACTCACTCCATTTGTACACCAGAAACAATTTAGATATATTAGAGAGTGAGAAATATGACGAAAATGTAGTCACACCTTCTATTTCCTTAGAGTTGAGATTTTCATCTGAATCTTGATTCTCTGCGGCTGAAAAGAAAAGGTATTTTTAAAAAGTGACCTGAATGTTAAGATCTTTCATTTTTGACTTCTTTTATTCTGAAAAAAAACTGTGCAGAGGAACCAGTAACAGTGCTATCCATGTGTGAACCTGGTATCAGGCAAGTGTGTAGGAGAGACAGTGTGGTGGGTTCCAGGGGACACTCACGTTTCTCAAGCCAAGGCCCCAGGTTCAGGGCAGGGATGGTTGAACAGGGCACGTGGTTGGACTTTCGACAGTTGAACAGGAAGGGGTTCTGTGGGACGACTGTGATGCCTGTGTTGTCGCAGATGATGCGTGACATTGACACGGTGGCCAGGGCAGCCCTCTGGGCTGGAGTGAACACCCCTTTGTTCTCCCACCACAGCCTGGGAGATAGAGCATCGAGTGGCCTTGAGCAACTCAGTGCAAACCACACACAACACATCTGCTGCATGTGAAGAAACGACACTGCAAACTGCAAAAGGCGAAGGGGATGTTGGCCTGTTAAGTGTATATTTGCTGTCAACACATCAAATGCCGAGAATGTCACTAAATTACATTTACATTTACTACAATAGTTTACCCTTTTACACATCTGGGTGATTTTCACTGTATCGGTTCGGAGTAAGTCCAGTCTTACCCAGTTATTTCACCCCCTGTTGTGTTCCCAGCTTCATATCCCTCCACATGCTGTGGCAAAACAGATTCCCTGCCATGTTATTCTTCCCGAAAACCTGACAAACCTCACCACTCACCACCTCCATCCCCAGCTGTGCAATTCTATCCTGCTATGGTGCCACTTGGAACTAAAAATGGCCTCTGATGCCACTTTAACTATCTGATGTTTGCTAATATACACATTTTTGGTGAGAGGAAAGGCTGGCAATGTAGCAGGGGTGTGTCAGTGTGGTGTGAGCCAGATAACCCACAACTTGTGCAGCAGTATGTGTAGTTATCTGTATATACTGGTAGGGGCCACAAACCATGATCCTATCTGTAAGTTATGGGCCAGGAATCATGATCCCTTCTGGGGCAGAGACCAGTGGTTATCCCACTAATCTTTTGATGTTCTAGCGCTACATTTAAACACACACACACACACACACACACACACACACACACACACACACACACACAGACAAACTCACTCTTTCACACTTGACCTCCTGTGTATTTCATCAATTATAATACACATTGTTTCACAACACAACCTGCTTAGCAAAGTCAGGAGATTGCCCAGATTCTGTTTTGACCAGGGTTGCAAGAATCTGTGGAGGCAGATAGTAACTCTGGCTGGTGTAAAATGTTAACCGCTCCCTGGTTTGGAGAGGTTTTGTCACCTGTCACTCTCACCTGTGACAGTGACCGCAGTTCAAGCCTCTCGCCGCACACTCACCTGTCGCCTTGGCGGATGTTCTTAAACTGCTTGGTGATGAGACAAGCGAAAAGGGGCCCGACACGGCCCCCCTTCACAAAGGGTTCGGCCACACCGCCCAGCCACACATCTATGTTGTTTGGGGTCCCGTACAGTTTTATGAGCTTCTGAGCCAGCTGCTTGTTCTGCATCACCGTGGCCAGCTCCTGCAGTGTCTTTGGCTGTGTCAGACCACAGAACTTCCGCCACGCGTTGTAGCCTGCAGGGCGTGGGGTTGGAGAAGAATGTCAGAGATGTGAGGAGAGCATTCAAGATGCCCCCACCTCAATGGAGGAAATAGTGGCCCAGTAATGAGGGTCAGTTTTGTAGGAACAAATGGAACGAATACTTCTGCGTTCTGTCATTTTCAGCTTGATATTTGTAATTCATTCAAACCTAATTTGTAGAAATGTGTTCTGCCTCTGACGTCACTATTCTTCTACTGATCGGTGACAAAAAATATTTAACCGAATCCACTGTGATTCAGTGACGGAAGACAATGAAGCACGAATGTCCAAGGGGGTGAATACTTCAAACAGATATTGTACATGTATGATGAAAAATGCTAAACGTGTGTATAAATGGGCAAAAGTGTAACGAAGGGAAGCTTTGTCAGAATGTATCCAGCTAAGAATCGTAATATATGTATAACTGAAACAGATGAAAGATGTCGAGAGTAAAGCTGAAGTGAAAGTATACACACTTATAGCAAAGGGCATTGAGTGTAGACTGTGGTTAAAGCACATTGTGCCTGTGCTGTGAGAGCCTGGACCACCTGGGTGGTGCTTTCTCACCGGGGAGGCCGTGGTCCCGGCTACGCTGCATGTTGAGAGACGCCAGGTCGAGCGCAGTGTGGACGTTGAACTGGAAGAGCCGCTCGCGGAGTTCGTCGTGCATCATCTGCTGCTGGGTGTTGAGTTTGGCCGGCCGACCGATCAGGCCCCGTATGATCGGGTCCAGGCCGCCTGCCAAGAGGACATCCGCACCACACCACTGCTACTGTCCTTCTAAAACCATTCCCTTCCATTGAGCCATTTGCGTTAAACGCTTTCACAACAGAAAGAACTTTTTAATAACTGCATATGCACACCTGAGACAAACCGCATGTGACACTTTACACATGCAAACCAATGGTTTGGTTTTAACATTTCACAAAGTTCAAAGAACTGCATTTAAGCAACTGAGTAAAAACGTTTGTGCAGCAGCGATATCTGTGCGACTCTTCTGAATGAATCACTGATAAAAATTAAAACTCATAACCACAAAATGTGATGATGAAGGAGAGAATGAAAGGAAGGAATAAGGAGGTGTGTGGACATGATCTCATGCACTAAACGGTCCAGCAGGAAAGACGGAGGTGCACCTTCAAAGAGGATCCTCCAGGGGGCGAAGAAGGCATTGTGCAGCAACACGGAGGGAAAGCGAGGATGTTCTTTGTATTTCTCGTCCAGGCGGGAAATGACAGGCTGGACGGCCAGGTGGGCGAAGCGGTAGGCCGCCGTGGCGAACACATTGGCGATGCTGGGGTCCACGTTCTCGTTGTAGCCAGGGTAGCTACCGAGCTGCTTCTGCATCTGCTCAGGTCCAACGATGTGGTTCAGGTAGTCCCGGAAGGTGATCACCTGACAGGGAGGGCAATGGGGCATCAGTGGGGGGAAAGGTACTTCCAGGGGGGGTCTGTAACACTGCGGCGCTAACTAGTCACCCAGTCAGTCTCATGCCGGTAATCAAGGTTAATAATACTGGTTTGATGTGCTGGGGCCCACATATCCATCCGTGAACTGTCATTAACCACTTCATCCTGGTCTGGGTCTCAGCGGTTCTGAGTCCATCCTGGGGTCACTAGTGGGCCCACATATATGGAGATACATGCGCAAATATCTGACTTGTGGGTTCAAATTGTAAATCCACCTGCAGATTGAGAAACATTGCACACCATATCTGATTTTATATTAAATTATTTTTTAAATGTTATTATTACATTTTTTATGCCACATAAAATCACTACATATATTAAATAAAGTGATTATTTTTAAATAATCAGTTTTGGCCATTTTGTTTGGAATGATTTTTGAAAATTCCAGAAACTACATGAACTATTCAGTCACTTTCATTAAATCCTGGTCCTGGAAGGGTCAAAGTTGTCTAGAACCTACCCCAGAGTCACTGGGCACCAGGGTAGGAGGGAGTAAACCCTGGACGGGTACTAGTCCATCACAGGGTGGCCGCACACAAACTCAGTCACACAGACGTGTATTACAGGTTAGCTGGAATCAGCCATTCGCCTGGAACACACGTGTTTGGGCTGTGAGAGCAGACAGAAGCATCCAGAAGAAGCCCATGCAAACATCCAACCTCCACAAACTGAGCCAAATCTGAACCTTTCCCCAAACAGCTCAGGCCACCACGTTTCCCAGGCTGAAATATGCAATCAACATACAGTACTGTGCAAAAGTCTTAGACATGCAACTTGAATGTCTGTTGAGAAGTACAGGTAGACTCTTATCTACCATCAGGGAGGTTTCTGGTTTCTGATTGGTCCCAAATTCATTCTGCAGCCTGAGAATGACCTCAAACACCCAGTCTCAGTCATACACAACTATCTTGAGCAAAAAGAAGGAATCCTGCAACAGATGGTATGGTCCCCACAGAGCCCTGATCTCAACATGATCAAGTCAGTCTGGGAGGACATGCAGAGACAGTCACAGTCTGCAGAAGAACTGTAGCCGGTTCCTCAAAATGTTTGGCAGAACCTACCAACCTCTACCTTAAACTGCATGCAAGTTTGCATAAGAGAACTGATGCTGTTTTAAAGGCAAAGGGTGGTCCCACCAAATATTGATCTGACTGAGGTTTTTTGTCTACTGCACTTTTTAGAAGGTTTATTGATTAATAAGTATTCATGGCATTATTTTTGGAACCATCCTTGCTTTATAGTATTTTTCCCACAGGTGCCTAAGACTTTTGCACAGTACTGTATTTACACTACATATTAGCACACTAGTATATTATACACTAAACAAGTCATTTTCTGGGGTAAAATGGAGTATTTAGTACTGAAACAGGCAGTTCTGCCAATCCAGGTTCTAGAAGACTCACCTGAAAGTATGCGCCCATAATCTTCCGGGCCTCCTGGTAGAGCCTCTCGCTGTCCCAGTGGGGGTTGAGCCGACGCAGGGCGCGCGCCAGGCGGTTGTGCTCACGCAGCATCAGCGTGTGCAGGGAGGTCAGTGCGATGTTCTCGTCCACACGCGGGTCACCTGTGGGCAGGCAGAACAAGCGAGCCCTGACGTTCTGTGCCTCAGCTGGCCGATACATGTCATTCAGGTTCGATGTATGTTCGTATTCACACTAGACTAGAACAATGGAGAGGAGGTGGGAGCAGTCGTGCGACTGACCGGCCGTCCCACTGCATCGTGGTTTGTTTAAAACCATTTTGAAGGTAGTTGTCTCAATAAAACGTGAACACAGTTCTTTTCTTGTTTCACCAGACACAGCTTAACTTGGTAAAGTAAGACGACAAAATAACACCAATGACGGCAGGCTGTTTTATAAGTCATTCCTTACAGAATCTGCATGTATAAGAGTTTTCTGCAACATACATAAATCACTTTAAATACCAAAATCGTGTGATTTTGTAAATATTTTTGCCACTTATGTCAGGTCTTTTTTTTTGACGATTCTAGAAAACATACGAAAAAATAATAATAATGAGTGGGGGGTACCAGTAGCCGCCACATTTGAGCTCAAAGGACCCAGGTTTGAGTCCCACCTCCTGCTGTAGATCCCTGATCAAGGTGCTAATGGTAAACGGTTGACTGGTGTCCCATCCAGGGCCAGTAGTTTCATGACCTGGTCCCCCTTGATTCCAGGACAGGTGGGTAACAGAAATGGGTGGAATATTGCAACGTACTGGATTGTCCAGTCATTGCAGCTCCTGTCACCTGAGCTCTGATCATGCAGTACTAACAGTATTTGGACAGAAGGACACAAAAGGCCACATTTTTTCTCTTGTTCCTTCTCTGCTGTCCCCAACCAGTGTCCCAGGCTGCCTTTCCCCAGCAGTGTTTGGCTACAGATTTGGCCCTGGAACTTTCTGATGGATCTAGCCACCCCCTCCAGTACCTGCGATGAAACAGGGCACCTCCTCCAGGTTTTTGTTGCCCGTGATTTTCCGGCGTGTGGCACACATGTTGATATTTTTGGTCTCAAAGGGCAGCAGTTCTCTGCCTGCGTCGAACGAACGGTTGTTGACTCGCAGCAGCCCGCCGTCGTTCGAGAGGTCTCGCAGGTTTCGCGCCAGAGCTTCTTCCGAGCCGTACACCTGGCTTGCATCCAGGAAGGATGTCAGTGCGTTCACCTGCTGTCGCACGTTGGCCGCCCCGAACATGTAGCCATTCTCCCCTGTCCCACAGCCCGGGGCCGAGCGGGGGGAGGGCAGGCACTTTACATTAGGCTTGTTCTGGAACCGGGGGTCATTTTTGGGGATCTAGGTGGAGAAAATGAGGGGGATCATCAAATAACACCAATCAAATTACACGGTACACACATCCCTCGCACAGCAGTCACCGTGTAACTTGTGAGACTTCCCCGCTTGTCCGTGGCTAGGTTCAGGCGCAGCGGACGACACTGCTGTCTCGCAGGTCCTGGACGGTGTCAAGGCTAAAGGCTCATGGCCTTGGGGGCACATGACAGTCACCCTTAAAACTGGTCAGTGACTTGAACTTCCGCTCACTTTGTAATGCCGTGTTATTTGGTTTTTCAGGCACTCCGCTAGTACATGTTGAGCAATTTTACATTGACAACACAAAAGTGCTGGTAGTTTTATAAGTACTTCTGAATTGGCAAAATACTGTCCCTTAAAAAACACTGCAAAAGGATTTATTGTTGGAATAATGATCACTGGGCTGGTCTTTCTGTGGTCTTCAGGTCCTTGAATGGTTGCGACTTTAGACTTTAGACACCTTATGTGAGGGTGTTTGTTTTTCTCTTTTAAGTTACACTTGCCATCCACTTTATTAGGTACACCTGTCCCAATTGAACCCTCATTTCACCCCAGAGCAGCATAGATTCAACAACAAGGTGCTAGACTTTCATGGGGTTTCTTGTCCATGGTGGCTTGTCAGCTTTGCTGTTTTTGCAGATTTTTTGATGGTGTACTCATTGTGTTAATATCACATTCCGCCTCATCCCAGCTGGGGGATCCCTACTGAGAAGTTGGGCAGCACAGACCGCTGCAGTAAAGTAAGGGCTCTGTCATGTTCATGGGACTGTAGTGTGTAAAAATCCCACAATGTTCACTGTTTCTGAAATGCTGGAACCAGAGCAACTGGCAGCAATGATAAGGCCACGATCATAATCACTTAGACCACATGTCTGGTTTATTCTAATATTCTTTCAAACAGGAACTGGACCTCTAGGCCTTGACTGTGTGCTTTACAAAGTGAATCGCAACCAGATGCAGGGCAACTGCCGCAGGGCCAGCTGGGTGTTCAAATAGCCGTGTGTACCTAATAAAGTGGCCAGTGAGTGCAGTTTTAATTTGCTGCCAAGAAGTGTCACATGGTTCTGACTGGCCCATCTGACAACATGGCGTCCAGGGAGACAGCAAGACTTACTGGCATGGGAAAGCAGGGGCTCGTCCGCTCACAGTTCTCATCGCAGTTGATGCCATTGCTGAAAGAGCGGATGGACGGCGAGAACGGGGTGAAGGTGAGGTCGTGGTCCGTCCACTGGCCAAAAATGGTCACCAGGTGTGAGTACTGGAGGTCGTTCTTGACATCCTTGTTGGCCGTACGCAGGATCAGATTGGAAACTTCTCTCACCTTTAGAGGAGGAGAGGGGGCAGGGCAAAGGAGTCAAAACTCTCCTCGGTTGCTTTACTGCTATCAAACAGACGTCTCTTTCCATTTTACTCCAAGGTAAGAGGAAAAGAGAGGTGCTCAGGCCTATTAATATAACCTTGCTATGCAGAGATTGCTAAGTTAGTTTGGTCAGACAAACCGCACGATGAATCGGATGTTTAAGGGGGCAGGTAGGGAAGAAACTGCACACAGTGTAGTCCTCAGAAATAGGAGGGATGCAAAGACGGTGATACATACAGTAAGTGCTGCAAATGTACGGCTTGTTTAGTTAGCTGTTTCTACCATTAACTCCACTTTCCTTTCTGTTTTTATTTGGTGTTTCTGCTCAATTTTTCGTCGCCGTGCATCACTGTGATGAAAAGAGCCCTTTATAGAAGTAAATTCAATTGAACTGAACTGCCGTGCAATATATGGCGTAAGGGTGTAGTTCATGAGTTCCTGACATTCATTCAGAGTCTTTCACTGCAACGTGTAAACTTACAGTAACTTCAGCTGAACAAATGTTGACCATCGGGAGCATACAAATATATCTGGCAGTAATAATAACAGTAATACCAAGGGCAGCGGAAACCCATTGCGTTTTTTCTTGGAGTCCCAACCCTGGGGTTGTGAGATGCCATCCTCGTACTCTGCAGGTAGCCAGCGGACAAAGGGCATGTTGGAGGCACCCAGACGGGGGTTTTTCCTAGAAGAGATGGGTGGGGGAAACATGGGGTCGAGTGGAGTGTTAGAACAAAAATTGTGAGACTTCATCTGAGCTCATGGGAGGAAGCCGGTGGTAGAGACAAGTAATTTTTCCACATGATGTGTTGTCTCTTTGCGAAGCACTTGGCCAAGGGAGAGTCACGTTGCCTCACTTGTTGTTGCAGATGCCAGTGGCCATGCGGTACTGGCTCAGCATCATGGTGGTGCGGCAGGAGGGGGGCTGTGTCCTGGCAGCGCAGCCAGTGAGCCGGGCAATGGTGGCCAGGTCCTCCGGACTGAGCAGGTCTGGGGCAGACAGAGGGAGGGGCAGCAGTCAGGTTCACAAGCACCTGCACATCCATCATCCCTCTGCCTGCTTTCAGACACCATTCAGACACCATTATACCTGCATTCTACATTTACGCAGATATTTGATTCCCCAGAAATGAGTGGAATATTGCAATGTACTGGATTGTTCAGTTACAGTCACAGTAGTCTATTCTAGTCAGGCTGCACCATGGACCCACCCAGTCCCTCACTGGCCCCCCGCATACATCTACTCAAACAGACACACAGTAAGATCATTTTGGAGCCACCAGTTCACCGGAAACACATCTGAGGGCTGTGGGAGGAAACCAGAAGTCCCAGAGGGGACCCTCATGCACACAGACTGATGTGCAATAGTTTGTCAAGAGGAAATAATTCTGCTGCCTGTTTACGCTTGTTTCACATTTTTTTCTGCTTGAAAGCACATTTAGCGATTAAAGGAGGCTCATTTTATGTTTGTCTGTGTGTGTGTGTGTGTGTGTGTGTGTGTGTGTCGTGAAAGAAGAAATAGTCTTTGGCTACAAGGCAAGAGCCGTTGTTAGGCCTACAAGACAGTCAACAGGACACCTGCAATGCAGCACGAGATCTCCTTATCCCAAGGAGTGAACGATCAAGCAGCAGACAGGAATAAGGATGTGAAGAAGAACGATAAAGTGGGTGAACATCCTTGGTTTGCACCTGAGTTACAATGTTGCACACTTTAGGCGTAGATGCCATTTAGCCAATAGAAATTAGACAAACACGTTATATATGCACAAGCTGATCACACATTAAACACACCACGATGTAACCTGTCTAATGTGAGTGTCTTTGTTCAGAGAGATTCTCTTAACTCGGGCTTTGGGTGGTGGGACGTATTAAAAAGGTTTTTAATGACGCTTCATCCTGTCCGTTTGATGAGTAATTCTGGTCTCTTCTAAATTAATTTTCTGCCACAGTGTGTGTTTGGCTCAGCCTGTGTGTAAACATCTTTTTTTGCTGCATGCACAGCCTGTGTGTGTGTCTGACCGGTAGCGTTGATGGAGCGCTTGTGGACACGGTGAGTCTTCTCCTTTATGAGCCTCAGGGCGGTCTCCGTGTAGTCAGCGGCGCGTACGGCCGAGCGGGTGTCCCGGCAGGGCTGCTTCAGCAAGCGCAGGATATCCGTGTGGGTGGCCGCGCTGCTGTTCACCCGTGCAATGCTCCTGTGGGTGTGAGGTGACACATATACGGCATGGTGACTTGCCTCGGCTGGTGCCACGAAGAGCATAACATTTTATTCTTTTCTCTACACTTTGTCAAAAATTCCCTGAAGGAGACCCATTTATGCTGACACAGGGGCAAGCTGATGGAGACAAGCATTTCCCAACCTGCCCAATCTGAGGCAACTTCTTACTCATGTTCCTCCTCAACAGTTTGAAATAGCAAAGGGCGTGTGGTCTGCGCACATACATCTCTCTGGAGTACTTGTAGGCCTCATCGATAATCTTCTTAGCCTCCTCCACCGCGCTCAGGATGAACGGCCTGCCGGGGCTCTCATCTGCAGGTAACACACACTCAGATAGTAGGACAAGCTCTACATCACTTTTACCAACAATAGAAATCTGCATCCACAAGACTGATGGTCCAAGAACCCAGAAAGGTTCTGCTGCCGTCTCATCCAAACAGTGCATTCATTGGGAAATATCGTGGTTGAACGCAGACTGAGGAAGAGCAAGTGAGCAGTGTTGGGTAAAAGTGTCTTCGTAAGACTAGAATTCAACATACTGGTATTATTACACTGTCTATGACACAATGACTCGCCCTGTCAAAATACACAGCCTGCCTGACTTCATTGGAACCCTGACTACTGACTTGACAACATTTCAAGAAGTTGAGAAACAGAGGCCCTGCAGATCACAGGTGGCGAAATCTGTCAGGGTTCTGATATTCATAATATCAGTTTTCTAACATTTCCCTTTAGTGTGTGGCTGCTGGGTACAGGAGACCCCTGACTCCTCACTCACCTGCAGCAGACAGTCCTGAGGGGGCGTGGCAGAGCCACATGGCCAGGAAAGGCACGACGGGATTCATTCCTGACAGACACAAGACACCCTGCATTATGTAAAGCTGCCAGGCATCGCACAGAATATAGGTTAAAACATGCAATTTACGTCTAAATTATTAACAGTGGACTAACAAAGGAAGCCTGCGTGGTATCCTTTTATCCATCACACTGATTTGATCTTCCGCTCAAAAGCCATAACACAGAAATGCATAACAATAAAGTAAAAAGAAAATGCATAAAAATTCTGTTCTTTAGCGTCTGCAGATTTAAATGACCCCAAAATGTATAAAAAAATATTGGTCAGATTTACAGCATACTTTCACCTGAACACCTGGCTCTAAGTGCTATCATATAGTTGTGCAGTATGACCGTTCTTGACTTCTCTCGTTCTCCTGCATCTCCATCCACCGTGACGGGTGACAGGTGATGATATCCAGAGAGAACGTCTGACCATTTCGCCCAGACTGGTCATACGCAACACACACCGGCTACACGCGTGTCACCGCCAGCTCCAGGCCATCATCTCTGTGTCAGTGAACTCAGCTGCAGCTCTTACAGGTGATTCAGCTGCAAACACCGGCCGTCATTTACAACCTTTTACATTCTGGCAAATCGTCCATAGCTGCTTTGGGGAGGGTGGTCAGGGTCACAGGGGTCCAGAACCTATCCTGGAATCACTGGGCTCTAAACTATGAATGTACAGCCTTCCTGAATAAGGGGTAGTTAATGGTGATACCAGAGGGACTGGTGGGACAGGCTGTGGACCACCACGAATCAGCCATTGAACAAGAGTTCAACAGCAGTGAGTGAATATTGCTATTGTTTTTTTTAACTTAAATATTCTTCACGGAAATGGACTCCAGGATTCTAACTTCTGCCCTCCTCATTTGTCTCACAGTTTGGCAATACTGATGAAAGTGTTTCTCCCCGACATACAGCATTGTGCAAAAGTCTTAGACATACAACTTCAATGTCTGTTAAGAAGTGCAGCTAGATTCTTATCTACCATCAGGGAGGTTTCTCATTGGTCCCAAATTCATTCTGCAGTCTGAGAATGACCTCAAACACCCAGTCTCAGTCATACACAACTATCTTGAGCAAAAAGAAGGAATCCTGCAACAGATGGTATGTATGGTCCCCACAGAGCCCTGATCTCAACATGATCAAGTCAGTCTGGGAGGACATGCAGAGACAGTCAAAGTCTGCAGAAGAACTGTAGCCGGTTCCTCAAAATGTTTGGAAGAACCTACCAACCTCTATGTTAAACTGCATGCAAGTTTGCATAAGAGAAGTGATGCTGTTTTAAAGGCAAAGGGTGGTCCCACCAAATATTGATCTGATTGAGGTTTTTTGTCTACTGCACTTTTTAGAAGGTTTATTGATTAATAAGTATTCATGGCATTATTTTTGGAACCATCCTCGCTTTATAGCATTTTTCCCACAGGTGCCTAAGACTTTTGCACAGTACTGTATAAACATCAGCAATGGTTGCTTTGCATATTAAGTTTGCAAAGAGGACATTTTCTCGGCAAGAGTCAGCCTCTATCCACGCATCCTCAGTTGTAAGTCTGAAATATAGCCACATGCATGATGCAAGGAAGAGTTCATAATTATAATTTGTTCATGTATTTTACAGTCTAAAACTTAATGAGACTTTCACACTTTCACCCTTTCAATTGCCAAAATATTTATTTCAATTTGTAAAACATTAAAAAAGAAAATATAAACAAGTGTCATTCATTTACTACTCTTGTAAACTTCTTAATACCCGCTTATTATTATTATTATTATTATTATTATTATTATTATTAGACGGAATGGATTGTCATTATTGATATTTACAATTAATGAGAATCCCCCTGTCCCGAAAGCAGACAAATGTAAGAAGTAATTTTGTTTTTTACCTGAAACCCCGGATTCTCTCAGTGCAGAACTTTATGCTGCAGCTGTGGTCTGACTGTCTGTATATTGCCTCGTGTCTTTATACAGTACCAGGCTCCACCCTCATTTGCAAGACCTGTACATGACACCAAAGAATAATTCTCTTTTTTTAATGACATTAATGAGCATCATTCTGTCACAGAGACAGCAGCGTGTCCACTTACATCGATCAGGGAGTCGGGGGGCTAGAGTGCTTCACAGGTCCGACAGGCTTCCAAAGGGTGTCTCTGTGTCCCTGTCTTGCTTTGAATTATCATGCAGATCAAATTTTAATTTTTCAACTGGGAGAAAAGTGAAACACTTCACATACCTACAAAGGGAACTTCAAATGTAGACCAAAGCTTTATGCCACATTTCCTTGCCTATAAGTACGTTATCCTATATAACCTGCCTTCTGTGACTTCCTCAAAAAGAGAACTTGGGCTGTGGTTTAAAAATAGATGGGAACAAGTCAAACTTTACATTAAACATCTTTTGAATGGTTGAGTGAACTCCCTTCCAGTAAGCTGGTGTGCGCAGGATGCAGATGTGGCTGAAATTATCGGTCCCCTTGCATGTCAGTTTCAACTTTTTTTCAGACAAAATTGTGAGTTGTTTGGAAAGGGTAGAAGGGTACTGATACTCAAGGGTATCAAGGCCCCTGCGGAGGGTTTACATTTAAAACACATCAGCGATGTTCCTGGAAACATGGAGACCTATTGGGGAAGGTAGAGTCTGTGAATAAACTTGAAGTTTGGCTCCTGGATGCCCGTGGGGGTGCAGGCTGGAACAACATTTGTACCTCTAGCTGATCAGTCGTGATCACTGCAAAACACATCGAGGTCGTGTTCCTATGTCTCACTCAGAGCATCTTAAGAGTTCTTGCCAACACTGGTCAAAATGGAATAAAGAAGTCAAACCTGTGGAGTGACTCACTGCAATGAGTTTTTTTTCTGCTTCAGTTAGTTCTGTGCAAAGTCAATTCTCCTTGTTTGTGGTTGTAATAAAATGAAGAAGTTGTAGGTGTTTAGAGAAGTCGGATTAATGCTTGGGGTGGAGATCTGGGTCAAGAGCAACAGAAGAACAAAGATAAGAGACACCAGGTATTTCTTAAAATTTCTCCAGAATGCAAGATCGTTCAACAGAGATCAACAGAGTTCAACAGGATCTCAGAGCTGAAATCTTCTGAAATGTTTGAGTGAACGGCGGAGACCTTAAGAGTCTTGGACAGCATGAAATTAATTCTATACCAACCCATAGAGAAGTTGGTCTGAGATGGAGAGCATGATTCTGGGCCTCTTATTATTCCAAATAAATTGAGATCAAGGTTTCTAATTTCCTTAAAAGAATTAATCTCAGTCAGCGACAGGATGACAAGTGAAGCTGTTCAGAAGACAAAAAGTGACGATTTAGCTGCTTGATAAAGTTTTCCTCCAGTTCTGCTCTCGGCAGACACACACTTTAAAGGGAAACGCTTTAAAACCAGTCTGATCAACAAAACCTTCAGAGATGTCACCATGTCCGATCTGCAGGAAATTGTCATGCAGTTGGTCAGCGTTTAGTCGAATTGGAACTTATTATCTCAAGATGTGTAAGAACTTTGTTATCACATCAGGAAGCCTTAACTAATGTTTTACAAATCGATATGAGTTAAAATGTATGATAACACAGCAGTTACATGTGAGCTATTTAACTTTTCATTTGCCTAGTATGAACTTTAAGTTAAAGTTACCTGCAGGGTTATTACGTATACACTGGCGAAGCCCCTCTGGACATCCAAGCAAGAACCTCATTGGGGCTGCATGTAGTATCCTGGTTGAAGGTGCCACCTTGTTACCTGAGAGTCCCAGGTAAAATCTTACCTCCTGCTAAGGTACTCAACTTGAAATGACACAGTAGCAGTTCCCTTTTGTTAAAAAGAGGCAAACCATTGTAAGGTGGATTATCTGGCTCAGTACGTCAACTTGTAGAAAACGTAGCTTAAAAAAAAGCTCTAAAATTCAAATGTCTGCTTGAAACCTTGTCTCTAAAACAACCTGTGAGCCTCATTAAAAACAATTTGTCAACCAGAAATATTGGAGGGACTCTATATCTTCCCTGAATTCCCTCTGGCTTAATCCCCATCCTCATCTCAGCTACTCTGAAAAGAAGCTTGAGGTAGCAATTGCTTGCCAGTCAGTTGTTTTAGTAGAAACAGGAATACAGTTAACTTTTGACTAAGGGAAAGCACTTCATTATTGACTAATATGTAAATATTTTTAAGATGCTTGTAAAGAATCATTTTGTGTTTGCCATCCCCAGTCTACTGAACTTCCTCTTTCTAAACCACATCCTAGTAGATACCATTGTGGAGCCTGTTTACGAGAACCCAAATCTGACAAAGTCGTGGTCAAAACCCTTGCACTGGCTGACCACGAGATGCCATTGGGACCATGAAAGACTGGCTGCCATCATCGAGAAGTGAGGTAGGAATGGGTGGTAGCATTACTGAGAAGGTCTGGAATGGCTCCTCAGCAGTTTCTACAGCCACATCAACATTCATCCTCTCCCCATTGGCAACAGGGCATCCTAAGACTGAACATTGAACACACACCTTTAGAGTGTGTTTGTCACACACTTTTACAGCATATTGGACACACAACTCAACACCATTTTGTGCAGATGCACCTTGACAGCATGTTAAGCCTTTCCAATGAACCTTTTCAGTAGCTATGAGGAACTGCTTGGAGATAGAGGTGGGCAGGGAGAGCAGAAATAAAGCTGCCATGTCATGCTGGAAGTTCCACCAGGTCAGTGGAAGTTATGCAATGTGGCACAATTCTGTGCCAGTCATCTTTAAACAATTTTATATGGTGAGATAAATAATACATTAACTTTCCTTGCTGAGATACTTTAACTGATACCACCGGCCCTGGTTATCATCACCCATCACCATCTTCAGTTCTGCAGGACAGTATGAGCATCACACCCATGCATAACCCCTTTGGCAACAGATCCTGCAGCTGCTGGCAGTAAGTTTGCACCGGTGTGCTTCTTCATGCTGCACTTTCACTCTTCAGCACACCAGCCTCAAGAAGCAGAGGGTCTTCAGCAGGAGGTGTGAGCTACACACATGCAGTTAACCCCAAGGTGGCTTTTTATCCAACTGGAAGGTTCGTCCTTCTATTATGACTGACCCTTCAGGTGAAACTTGTTGTCCACATGTGGACATGTTGTAATGAGGTGCTTACAGAGCCGGGCAATTGAGAGCTGTGGAGAACTGTGTTCAAGAAGCCATTTTTACTATTTCACTTTTGTTACCCTTCAGCGCTGAGTCATGCATGTCTTCCTCATGCCTTAAGGTCTGCACTTTTTCAGAGGCCCAAGGAGGCTTTGGTGAACGTAGCTCACTGACTCCCAAATACTTTCTCAAATGGTCCCATCCCTGTGGCACGCAGGGCCCCTCATCAATTCCAGCACTTTCCAGGTGTGACTGAAATTGGGAAAAACAGAATTTCAATACTCAAGGTGTTAGATCAAATCAGTCATGTCCAACAAAAATGAACCTCCACTACGCTTCATACTCCCGCATGCTCCACTTCTCTCAAACCTACAACCAGCCTACCCTCATCTCTCTTATATTCCCAAAAGTGTCAAAACAGGAATTGTCTTAAGAAAGCCTTCTTATGCCAAGACTTTATGCTAAATGTCTGCAGTGGATGCATGTGTTCGCTCACACTGTGAATTTCAGTGTTTCCTAATAGCCGGGTCACTTCTGCAAAACCAGTGAGGACCAGTTAGTCCATGCGGTGAAGCTTCAGCTCATACTGCAAGTGAAATTTTTCTATTTAAGTGCTAATGTTCTGAAGTGGAATAGTGTTGTTTTTCACTGGTGGGTGAAGGATGTGGAAGAGTGGAGAAATATCATCCTGGACAGTTGCTGGTTTCAGGACTGGCTGCTGCCTCTTATTCTCGTCTCACCCAAAAAAAGGCGAAATATGGTGAGGCCTCCCTCTCATACTGCCATTTTAAAACAGCTGTGAAAGTTCACATCCACTGCCCCTCTTTCAGGATGAAATGAGCTCGCTTCTGAAGACGGTGACAGGGACAGTTATCGATTTGGAGCAACTTTCTTTTATATATCGCGTTGAATTGAACTGAAACGGATCACAAGAGGCCAGAGAGAAAACGCACATACTGCACACACAGGGGGAAAGATCTGCTGGTCAAGTGTCACTAGTTGACCACCAAGACTTTGTTTGATCTCTCATGCAGGTCAAATGTTACATTTTTGAGTGGAAAGAAAGTTAGCAGCACTTTTTCTAATTCAAGCCGAAATGATCAAACAGCCACTTGACGTAACAGAAAGCAGTTATCGGACAACCAAAAAAATCGGTTTTATTTTTTCGATATTTGGTGATAATTTGGGCAAACAGTGGTGGCACAGCAGCTCAGAGGGCAGTGCTAAAAGTTTCGTGCAGGTGTGAGTCCAGCTCAGCCTGTTCATTGGGTTCCCTCCACCAGTCCAAAGATATATGTTTCAAGACAACTCTTGGATCAAAACTGCCCTCAGAATGTGGCTGTGTGTGGGTTGCTACCCTGTGAAAGACTGGCATCAAAAATTTAGCATTTTTTTCTGAACAAAGTCAATTATGACATTTGTCGACATGTTTTAGAAATTTCGCTTCCTGAACACGGTGGTCAATTCTTCAGTCTGTACATAAAAAGAAATCCAAATTTCAGCCACTACAGCATGAAATGCACACAGTGCAGTGGATTTGTATGTTTGAATTTTGCATTTGCAGTTGTTTAGAAGTAGCTCAGTTACAACAGGGTCCACTTCCCTGCACCCTATAAACTGTTTTATGTGTCTGATGTTATGTGTCCCAAGGACTACAATTGAGATTTCTTGGTGTGAAAACCTGTGACTTGGGACATTGTGAATCAACTTCTCGCTATTAACTGATATTTCTTATACTCTGGAGGCACAAGGGAAGAGGAATGACTATTTCAAAACTATTTTGTAACATCCCCATCAGTGGCAAACTGAGACCAACTTCATATAATTTACAGAACTTCCTCAGTTTCAAAATGTAAACTTTTTCCTCCTTTGCTATATAAGTTATATTCATGCCAATGTTCAGTTCAAGCAATGTCTACTTTTTGACTTCCTAAATGAGCCACTTCATCGGGCTAGTTGACATTATCTAAGTTTATTGGCATAGCAGGTTTAATTTACTGAAAAGACATAGTATGAGTACATTTCTTTGAAGTGTTAAAAGTGTGCACTGAAGCTATTATCAGTGCCAGTGGTTCCAAACATTTTTCATTTGAAGTTATTTGTATCAAAGCAACTTAATATCTAAATAATTTCTGACACTTTTTGATTTTTACCCAAACGAGTACTTTTACTCGAGTAATTTTTTTTTAAGTATTAGTACCTTTTGCACAACTGCTTTTTACCCTCTGAGTCAATTGGTAGTTTCAGTGCAATAAATTCAGCTTCAGATTTAATCAACCTAAAATATCTCTTTAAATGTTATTTTTGTAGTAATGGCTCATTAATGTAGATGATTTTCATGTTTCGTATACTGAAGGTCATATTTCATGTCTACTGCATTTTTGAAATGTAATAGTTTGGATTTCCAAGACAACTTGAATAAACACTAAACACAAATCTGCAGATTTCAGCCTTTCTGAGTTAGTCATTTTTCCTTAAAATCTACATAATTGTAGCGGACATTATATGAACATCATTTTGCAGCTGTACGGATGAATTCCTTATCAGATTTAAAAATCATTTGCATATTTTTTTGCAGTACAGTAATATGCAGTATTACCGGCTACACAGAACTTCTGTTTTTTAATAGAAGTTAGTATTGTACAAGTGTGTTTGTTTACAGTCTTTTTACGCTGTTGTTAGTATAAAATGTGAAAATGTGCATTTCCAGACATATACGCTTACTTGGATTTCTTTCATTACTAACAGAAAATGTAAGCTGTAATACAGCATTCTGTGCAGCATTTGTGCAGAGCTGCTGTGTGATTTTTAAAAAATCTTTTAAGTAGCAAATTTCAGCTTTATTATATGACAGTTCTATGCAATCTGCTGCAGTTTTTATTACTGTAATTACAACATTAGCGTTAACCACAATGACATAAGCAACATGAACAGCAAATAAATCAAATGTCTCTAAACACCATATTTTAACACCAGACACACTGTTAACTTGGCTTTTACATGGAACTCACATGACTGTATGCATGTTAAAAAAGTGAAAAAACCCTTCGAAAAGAAGATGCAAATTTTACAAATCTGTTTTGCAATGTGCATTACAGAAATAGGACAGTAATATGCAATCACCTCCTGAGAAAACTGATGTTTTGATGTTAAAATGCCGGTTAATGTATGAATTTGTACGAGGGTGTGATAAAACAGCACCTTGCACTGTGTCTGGGGGGTAAGGTGGTTGCCGTGTTCTGGCTACAACTCACCATGACTTTGCATGGCCTGACATGAGGACGAGCGGTGCTGCCATCCTGCTCCCCTGCTAGTGTAACTACATGGCTCTTGAATTGTGAATAACCACTTTAGAAACCCTTACAAGGGAGCGCTTGGACTGCTCACATGCAAGAGTTTGAATATTTGAATGAACAAAGGAAATGAAGATTGAAAGTCTGTTGAAATACTTGTAACTGCATGCATGAAATTTGTAATTGAATATTTGTTTGCATTACTGGAACGCACAACTACTGTTGCAGTGTGGTGTTAGCTGTAGACCACATATTGAGCGTCTGTTTCTCCATGAACATCTCACCCAACACATCAACCTTGCATTAAAACCAACTTGTTTTCTGACCTACCAGCAGAACTAATAAATATAAACTGCACTACCTCTATCCACCAAATAAGGAGAAACACTTTTTCACTTTCTGCCTCCTTTAACACTGTAACTAGTACAAATGGTTTCCATTATCCAGCTCCTACAAAAAGTTAAAACATTTGGTGTCTTGTGCTAACACAGCACCCATACAAATATTCACCTTCCTTGGACCTTTTCACATTTTATTGTGCTACAGCTGGGAACCATGAATTTAACTGAGAATTTTTGCCACTCAACAACACAAAGTGATCTATTATGTAAAAAAGTAGACATTTTTCTATATCAATTAAAATTAATACATTTTATGAATTAATAAAAATGTATAATACATTCATTAAAAATAAAAAAAACAGAAAATAATCGATTGCATAAATAGTGGACCCCCTTACTTCAGCAGTCCTAAATAACCTGGGTGTCAGAGTCCGGTCAAAAAGCAGATGCGTGCAGAAGCAAAGTGGAGAAATCAGTTTACTTCCTGGGGTGGTTCCAATAACGTAGTCACAAGTCAGGCGTAGGTCAAACCAGGAATCAATCCAGAACAGGTGACAAAACAGATGAGGAATAAGCACAAACAAGAGTCATGGGACAGAAACAGATCAACAGCCGGGGTAGCAAGGAGAAGAAATGGTGGGTACGAACACAATAAACATGGCAATACTTCACACTGACAGGTTGTAACGAACAGGTACTTATAGGATTGAGCTAACAACAAGCAGGTGTGATGAACCCATGAACAGAGGAGGCGGGACGGGAATCAGGCACTCGGACCCGGGGGCGTGACAGTACGCCCCCCCAAGGAGTCAGTGCCGGCTACGCGATGAGGACAGCCACGACAACCACCACCCACGCCTCCAGGGGAAGACTCCCGGGACCAAGGAACAGTGCTGCCGCAAGGCTGGTCAGAAGGGTCACAACTCTGCTGTTCCTCAGTGGAAGGAAGGAACTCCTAAGGAAGGAGTTTTAGGGACCCTTCCGGGGCACGTCCTGGGGCGAGAACCTGGCTTCTCGGGGTGGAGCTGGTGAAAATCTGCCACCATTTCTGGATCCAGGACATGTCGTGCCAGCACCCAGCTCCTTTCCCATGGACCATACCCTTCCCAGTCCACCAAGTATTGCAGCTGTCCCGCCTTTCTCCGGGAGTCTAGTAACCTGTGCACAGCCTAAGCTGGGGCGCCATCCACTTCCACAGGAGGGGGTGGTAGGCTGTCGGGTGCCGCCTCATCCAACAGGCCCGGAATGACTGGCTTGAGAAGGGAAACATGAAAAGTATCAGATATATTCATATTTACAGGCAGGGCTAACTTGTACGTAACCTCATTAATACGTCTTTCTACTTTATATGGGCCTAGATACTTTGGTTTAAATTTTCTACAACCCTCTGGAAACTTAAAGTCTTTAGAGGATAACCAAACACAGTCCCCAGGTTGATAGACAGGAGCTTCCCGTTGGTGCTCGTCTGCTTAGTCATTGTAGCAGTGGAGGACGTCCTCAATACGCTGGTGGGTACTCTCCCAGACCTCCTCACTCCTCTTCAGCCAGTGGTCAATGGTGGGGATGTCAACTGGCTCAACAGTCCAGGGTACAAGCGGGGGTTGGTAACCTAAACAAAGCTTCGAAGGGTGTCAGACCGGTGGACGAGCTGACGAGGGAGTTCTGTGCCAACTCTGCCCAGGGTAAGAACTGGCTCCAGTCTGCTGGGTTTTCATGGCAATAGGCTCTAAGGAATTTTCCCAACTCTTGATTCACCCACTCACACTGTCCATTGGACTGGGGGTGATAACCAGAGGTTAAACTAACATTTACCCCTAGACGTTCCAGAAAGGCTGACCATACTCCGGACATGAATTGAGGCCCTCGATCAGACACAATGTCTTCTGGGATTCCAAAAAAAAAATAAAATAAAAAAAAAAAAACTTGATCAAAGAGGGCCTCTGCAGTCTGGAAGGTGGTGGGTAACCCTGCAAAAGGGATAACCAATAGATTCTCATGAGGGGTCCGGTTTATTGTCAAGATACATGTATGTGACTGCGAGGGGGGAAAGTAGGTAACAAAATCTATGGCTCAGTGAGACCAGGGGCACAAAGGAATGGGAACCAATTTCCTGGCGGGTAAGGTCTTCAGGGTCTTACACTGAGTGCAAGTGATACAAGAAGCAATGAACCGGTGGATGTCTTGAGTCATGTTCTCCCATCATTAGCATCTGGCGAGCAATTGGTGAGTCCGTGTCTGCCCTGGGTGGCCTGAGGATAGGGATGAATGCCTTGTCAGTTGGGCACAATCTCGAAATTTTGAGGGTACATACAGTTTGTCCTCTGGGCATTGTGACAGAGCAGGTTTATGTTCTAACGCCTTGGTGATCTCTTTGTCGACCTCCCACTGAATAGAGGCTATTTGGCACTCTGGGGGTAGAATGTGAGTGGGCTGTTCATCTGTGAACCCGCAAGGAGAGTCATGAAGTCTAGAGAGGAAGTCGGTTTTTGTATTACGCGTGCCCGGTCTGTAGATGATGGAAAATTGAAAGCGTGAAAAGAAGAGACCAACGTGCCTGTCTGCAATTTAGAGGTTTTGCATTCAAGTATTCTAGGTTCCGGTGGTCTGTAAGGACCAGAAAAGGGTGGTTAGCCCCCTCTAGCCAATGCCGCCACTCCAAGGGCCAACTTAATGGGATAGGTGATCGCAAGCTACTCGCCTATCCTGTGGTTCCTCTCCGCCAGTGTGAGTTTGTGGAAATAGAAGGCGATTGAGTGAAGCTTCGGGGGGTTGCCTACCCGCTGCAAAAGTATGGTGCCTACCCCTACATTGGAAGCATCGACCTCGACCACAAAAGGTCGAGACGGATCAGGGTGCTTTAGAATGGGAGAGGTGGTGAAGGCCTGCTTTAACCTATTAAAAGCTTATTCGGCCTGGGGGCCCCATGTCAGAGTCCTGCGCTTCTTCTCCCCCTTAAGTAATGTTGTTAGAGGCACTGCTATCCTACTAAAGTTTCTAATGAACTGCCGATAAAAATTGGCAAACCCTAAAAAACGTTGGAGCTCCCTTACATTACGGGGAACAGGCCAGTTAAGAACAGCCTTGACCTTAGAGTCATCCATTACAATACCATCGGCACTAATAATGTATCCTAAAAAGGAGATTCGTTGCACGTGGAATTCAGACTTCTCGGCTTTTACATATAGCCGGTTACGCCATAGCCTTGTAAGGACCCAGCGCACATGGGACTCGAAATTGGGGGAATACACTAAAGTGTCGTCAAGATAGGCGATGACAAATTTCCCTATCACGTCGCGAAGCACGTCGTTGATGAACGACTGAAAGATAGACAGAGCATTACAGAGTCCGAAAGGCATAACTAGGAACTCATAATGCCCACTGGAGGTAACAAATGCTGTTTTCCACTCGTCTCCCTCCCTAATACAGATCAGATTATAAGCACTTCTCAAATCCAATTTGGAAAAGAACTTAGCTCCACAAAGTTGCTCTAGAGCCACCGACTCCAAAGGTAGTAGGTAAGGGAACTTTTTCATGATCAAGTTAAGCTTCCGATAATCAACACATGGGCGAAGACGCCCATCTTTCTTCCCGACGAAAAAGAAACCGGACAAGACGGGTGATACTCCTGCGCTAAAGACTCATGGATATATGAATCCATCACCTGCAGTCCCGCTTGGGTCAGGGGGTAGACTCTGGATCTAGAGAGAGAGAGAGAGAGAGAGAGAGAGACGCTCCCTCAATGAGATCTATCACACAGTCATATGGTCGGTGCGGTGGTAGTTGGGTCGTATTTTGTTTATTAAAGACGAATTAAAGAGGAATAAACTTAACTTTTTAGGCCTCAGTGCAAAGTGCTATTTTTGGAGCAAACGTAAGCGCACAGTCATACTTTGCCGATGCTTCCCTGTGGGAGGGACTGGAAAACTCTTAAAGTTGGAAGGACAAATAGATGGAGTTGAGAACAGAATGAGCTGAGAATCCTGCAGGACAACATGTTGCAGTTCACATTCAGCAAAGACAGACTGGAGTGGCTTAAAGACAAAGAAATTAATTTCCTAGCACGGCCCAGTCAAAGCTTATACCTCACAGTTCAATTAATATAGAAAATCTACTAAGTCCCAATTAATAAGATCTAAATAATACTTACATTTTCTGCTTGCTAACAGGCAAAAAACCTCAGGCAAAGCAATAAAAAATAAGCAATATCTTCCATCTATTCATACATAATTATAATGAAATTACAATGTATAATTACAATTATTGATAATTATCAATATCTACTTTCAACGCGCAGGGTGATGGTGGTGGTGAGACTACCCCCAAACCAGGGTGCGAGGCAGGTACAGCCCAGACGCGATGCCACTAGATCGCCTTTCTTTTTAAGCAGATTAGAACTGAAACTTGTTTAAAATTATTGAAAAGTAAAACACATCTTTGCCACAAACCCCAATTCAGTGCCGTTGGCTTCTAACATTTTTATTTGTTTTGAGCAACATTAAAATTAAAAGAAAATTTTATATGTTCATCTCTGACGCTCAGACCCCAGAGTTCTGCTGCCAACTACCGGCTGCAGGCGGTAATGCAGGTCATTTTTACTTCTCGGCAGACAGAGGGTCTAGATAAAAGGAGGAACAAAATAAAATGAAATTAACTGGAAAACGTTTGTGTCTTTACAAATTCGTTACTGCAGTGTCAGTAACACGAGGAGCCCGTGTCCCACAAGTTTGATTGAAGTTGCGGATTGAATTGTCATACTTTAACGTGTTTTATATCAAGCTAGGAGTATTTTTATGCGTCATATATTTTGGTGAAGCACCTTTAAAATGGAACGTATTGTACAGTGTTGGCCAAGAAGCAGTCAGAAATACTAGTGCAAAATTTGGCATCAATGGTTTTAAATGTGAGTGGCTATGTTTTAGAATTACTATAGCAAAGGTGCGAAAAGAACTGTTTTTATCACAGTGAGAACAGCTGTAATGTACAAATGTCACCTAAACACCTCTCTGTAAAGGGCAGATTATGAGTAACAACTTAAGCATCACATAAAAGTGGTGTCTTTCGCTAAGTTCACGATAATAATTTATAATACATCATGTAGTCTCATTTTTCTATTTTTTTTATAAAGAAGCAGACACGAGAATATATGGCTTCAGACATATTCTAAAATTTAAAATGAATAAAAAATTAAATAAAAGAATAGATTCCTCTAGCAGAGATCAGAAATGTTCCACAAATATTATGGGTTATAATAAAAACAGTAACGCAGAAAGTGGTTTTTCCGGCACTGTAGACAGTACTGCAACGCCGACCCACCCATTCAGGTTTCAGCGCTCTTCTATTGGTGGAGCAATTGCTCCGCCCCCTCGAGTTCAGCTGCCGCTCCGTGATTGGCTAGCCTTTGAGCAGCGCTTCCTGAATCCGGGGAATTGACTGTCAAAACACAGCAGCAGCTGCCGGATTCCAGCAGATCAGTCTGTCACTCCATACATATATATGTACATCACCTGTAATCTTATTTTGTGACAATGACAGGTGTGAAGATTTTGTTCGTGATATTCATCGCATTTCAGAGCACAGGTAAGGGCAACCTCTGCTGTCTGTTGTTTGATAAACGCAGTGAGGATGGTGACACACCTTTTCACGTATGAAAAACACCCAGTGGCTGCTGCCGTTTACACATTCTTTGCCGCCGGTGTTTGACAACCAGGTAGTTTTGGGTGTGAGTGTGTTTACTGCGTGGAAAAACGAATGTCACCATTGGACAGGTACATCGTCATCGTCACCACCACGTGGGTGACGGACACACCCGACCGCCGATCGTCAGCTTTTCTGTTTGTCATCGTCTCTTAGCAATACAGTACAAACACAAGGCAAAAATAAATACATAAATGCCAGGGGAATAAATGTAGCACAAAACGCTTGAAATAAGTCCAAAAATCAGTAGTTGGAGGGCTTCACACTTAATGGAAGTCATGGTGGTACTGATATACTGCTTGACGTCATTATGAAATAAAGACACGTTTTTCTATTACATTTATAAATACGCAAGTGAATTTCTAAAGTGAGAAAATAAATAAAAATTTTTTCGTATCGATTATATAAAAACCCGAACATTGGGTCATTAAACAATAAAGAAAATCGCTGCGCAAATGACCATTGAAGAATATACACAGGTTTTTCTTTACAGGACATCTTGGTAGATGAACTTCAGTTTCTGGGCAGGTGTCGCAAAAATCAGTTTGTCTCATTTTTTTTATTTTCTGAAGACTACTTTCATTTTCGTTATAATCTATCCGTTCTTCCATTCTTTATCGTTATCCGCTTTATCTCAGTTGCGGCGGCAGATCCCGGCCGTGAAATAGCCCCGCGTGGGACGCCAGTCCGTCGCGGAGCTTCGTTATAATCCATAAATTATGCAATACTTCTTTTATTTGCAGCTTAATTTTTAAACGGTTTGACCCAAAGCTGTAAACTCAGCTACGTGTTGTTTTGCGACTCAGATCACAGTGATTTCATAAGCTGGATAATATATCGTTCAGCTCCACCGCCCAGTATCTGACAGTGTTGATAAAGCATCACACTGAGATTAACAAGTATGAAAAATCGGAAAAGGTACATTAAACCCCACTCCCCCCAAACAAGAGCGCACAAAAAAACAAGCTGGGACACGATCCGCGGTGCATTGTGGGAGTACAGTCAGGTGGAACCCGAGTCTCGATCTGTCGCTGCGGCCTTTGTTTACACATTCACTCAGCTCTTGTTTATTACCAATATTAACGAAGCAGATTTCTCAAGAGATTCTCTGTGCTTCTCAGCTTTCTAAACGAAAAAAGAAGTTGAAATTGGTTACAAATGTGTCAAAAGTAAAAATGCTGAATTTTTGGATTTTTTTATAGGAAGAGACAGCCCAAGGAAAGCAATATGATGCAGACTGTGTGTGTGTGTGTGTGTGTGTGTGTGTGTGTGTGTGTCCTCTATTTCCACTGCATTCCCACCTAATGTCAATGGGTTGCATGCAGAGCTTTGATTTGGCTTAATTTCCCAGAACACCTTGTGTGAATGGCACACGCCATGTGATATAACATGTGCTGTGTGTCTTCCTGCAGGTCCATCTGAGGCTGCAGCAGTGCCTGCTGTGAGTATGGCTTCCCGGAGCTCACGGTCACATCGGGGCGCTTCATTTACACTGACCCAGCAAAAGCTGCAAAGTGAAAACTGCACTTTAGTTTAAAAGTAGTCGGGGGTTGAAGCTGAGCCATTTCTTTAGACACAGTCAATAATCCTGTGCATAAGAAATACATATGAGACGGCGACATCCGTTCTGTCCTCAGAGAAGGTTGGGCCATTGCATTATCTCTTCCAAAAACTTTTTCAAAACACCTGGACTGCAGAATTTCATTGATCTCTGCTGATTGAAACTTAATGAAACAGTTGTTGCTCGAAAAACAACCTTCTGAAAGGTACAGCTGCTGCAAAGGACTTTACCATGTGTCCAAGAACTAATCGAATTTAAATGCGTTTCAAATATCTAGCCTAGCATGACATTTCTAACGTTTCAAGGGCAGCAAAAGTAATTGAGGACAATTTGCAATGCCATACGTGTTTCATTTCTGCTTTTCAGGCTTCACTTCTTGTCCTTTGTTCCATTTGCAAAACACACTTCACAGTTGAAGACCACATTTCTAAATCTGCTGCTTCACGTGCAAAAGGCGTACTGTCATCTACAGTTTAAAATTTTTCCTTTGTGGTTTGGTCCAATGACCTTCAGAAAAGAACTTAACCTGTGCTGATAACTTTAGGTAACTTTACAAGGTTTTAAGCTATCAGTGCTGCTGTGGACAGATGTGCATAGTGCTGCAGCAGTGTCTTTATTATCACTTACAATAATTATGTAGTAATTATATTATATAATAATTATAAAGTAAGTTCAGTCATTATCTTTCAAAAGAGCTTCACTTTAGTGCTGTGTAGCTTTGCATCTGTTCGGTAGTTTGTTCAGTGTTCAGTTCCTTTGTACTGAGGAGCCTTTTCCGTGTCTCTGATATTGACTGTAAATGCCCCCCCACAGACCCAGAGCAGCTGTGATGACTGCACCCAGATTACAGAGCTCTTTATGGGCATGATCTCCAAAAGTGACACACAGGTGAGCAGCCCTGCTGGGTAGGTAAGGAGGCGTGTGGCCAGTGTGCTTGTTGCTAACTAGGAGATGGACCTGCACAAAAGCAGTGTCTGAAAAGGACAACAGTCGGAGGCAACAACGGGGTTTGAGTAAATGTGTCCAAAACGTGCAAAAGATAGTTAGGATGAACAACAGAAATTAACAATGTGGTGTGGAGGCCTGGTTCTGATCCCAGAAGCATAAGGCATGAGGTACAATACACACTGAACTGGACAGCAGTCCACAGGAGACCACACACTCATCCACTCACACTTTAGGTAATTTGGAGTCGTCAGTCCATCAGAAACACACGGCTTTGGACTGTGGAAGGAAACGAGCAGCAGGAGGAAACCCACACAAACACAGGCAAAACATGCAAACTCCACACAGACTGAGCTGGAATAAAACCACTGTTTGCTGATACACAGGCCAGGAGCTCAGCCACCCCACCAGCCCAGTTCAGAGTATTATGTGCAAAAATTTTCCCACACTCAGATTTGCTGGTACAGTTTGCAGCTAACAGTGTGAAGTTAGGTGCTCTAAATAACCACTTCCCAAATTTGTTAGAGCCAAATGAGAAACTATCTGTACGTCTCCACTGAAGGCCGTGTCTGTGTTCTCTTGTTCACAGCTGCTGCTAAAAATTACCTTTTGTGTTTGTTAAGTATCATTATTTCAGAACTGGTATGTTTTTGTTTTCTGATCAGTTATATTTTAAGCAGAAGCTTGTTGGATCAGCTAATGGGAAGTTTTGTCTAGTTAAAACAAAGGACAGAGTTGTGAGTTCCACCTGAAATGAACGTGGCTGCATCTGCATTTGGGTTGTTCTAATACAGGATGAAGGAGGGGTAATAGTTTGTGCTCAAACTGCACAAATTACTAGTCTGCTACACCAGAGATGGTGAATGTTCTTCCCTGTCTATGGTCCACCAGGAGCTTCTGAAGACCTCCCTCACAGCCCTGTGTCAGTCAGTGTTCAGAGAGGAGGCCGAAAGCCTTTGTCTGGAGAAGGTGGAGAAGAACCTGCCCCTGGTCGTCAGCTTCCTGACCCGTTCTTCTGTAAGGGTCCAGTAGATGACATTTCTCATGGGTTCAGAGCCTTTTCCCAGTTTGTCGGTGCTCTGTCTAAGTATTTGTTCCTTAGATAGGTTTCTAGAATTATGTTTTTGATGTGTATAACTTTTGGTTTCAATAGAGAAGAAAAATATCATGCCTGTTTCACTGTATCATTACCACCTTTTCTCCCGTTGCCTGTAGAAGCCAGGCCAGGTGTGTGAGGTTCTAGGCCTGTGTGCTGCCCAGGCAGACAACAGGGAGCAGGAGCTGCTGACCAATCATATTAGCGATGTTGCTGTGCTCAGGGGGGCCTCCCACAAAGGCACCAGTCCAGAGGTAGCAAACCTCACATACCCCCCACTGAGCACAAGTCACTGTTCCTCTTATAAGAGAGCCGTGCAAATGTGCTAAGAATTAACGTTTGTTTGCCTGCCTTTTTCTCCCAGGTACAGATCAGCCCACAGTGCACCTTTTGCATTTTCATCATCAAGAAATTAGAGGATATGCTGCCCAAAAACAGAACAGAGGTAATACTATTGACATTATTTATATTTTATTGAGAATTTGTTACTCTGTGTTCATCCTGTGCTCTTTCCGACCCTGGCAGGAAGCCATATTGAAGGCACTAGAGGAGGTGTGTGACCTGCTACCTGAACACTACGAAGAGCAGTGTGAGAATTTTGTGGATAAGTATGGGAAGGATGTGATTGAGTTCCTGCTGTCCTCCGCTGCGCCCCACACCATCTGCACCCTGCTTCACCTCTGCTTGTTCGAGGAGAGGCCTGTCATCGGTGAGGCCGCGCCGAGCCACGGCTTTGTTTCTATTACAAAATTTTGTCCTTTTTTTGTCTCTCTGGTCTCTCTTTCACTCCCTCGTTCCTCTTTCCCACCTGCAGAGGAGACCTTGCCGTCCGACTGCGACTCCTGCCGGATGCTGGCAGCCCTGACAAGATCACAGCTGGGCACCAACACCAGCAATCCTCAAACATCAGCCTTCCTGGAATCCTTCTGCCAGCAGTATCCCCACGCCATCCCTAAGGTGTCTTCCACCTCGCCACCATTCCTCCTTTCCCTGTGTTGCATACACTGCATGTAAAAGTACCTCTTTGACTTTGCACTGCCAAACACACTTTTAGGTTGGATTGCAACAGACCAGCTTTTAACAGACTTATTTCCATCCTAGAGTAAAAAGTCTCAAAATGAAAGTGCAGTTTGTTATACTAAAACCCAACACTTAAGAAGTCGGTCTGCCGTCTTTCACAGTAAGAAAATGAAAGAAAAAGGTTTGAGGCATTTTTGGCTTTGTGCAGTAAATGAATGTATTTTTCTATTATTTCCTCTGTGTGGATTTCAGTGTGAGCTGTTTGTCCAACGGTATGGACCAAAGCTGCAGAAGGTCCTGGGAAAACAAGGAAGCACCCTACACAACTGTGGGGTATGCTGAACAGAGCATTCACGCTGCACAAGTACCACCATTTACCACTTCTCCTAATGTGGCCGCTCCTACTGCAGGCATAGTTAATGCACTAAGTCCTTGAATTATACATTTCGACTTAAAACACTTTTTGAATTTCGATTACAATGTCTTAGTTTAAATCATTCCCAAGGACTCCTGACTGACCTCAGTGTGGTGACTGCTGAGCTGCGCACAGTCAACTGCAGCTGTGTGTTGCTCCTCCCCACAGAAAGCAGACCTGTGCGTTACTGTGAAAGAGGTTGAGCTGCTGGGAAAGAACCACTGCACCTGGGGAAATAACTACAGGTGCAAAGACGAGAAGACCGCACAAGAATGCAAGGTGAGCACATGGAGCCTATATTTTCAACAGAAAGCAGGTGCTTAAGACTTAAGTCTTTTCCCACAGTATCTCTTCTCTCTTTAAAAAAGTGTCACATTTATATTTGTATAGGTGGGGTCATATTATGAGGTCTAGCTTCAAATCAACTCAGTGTGTGAAAATCCAAATTATGTGCTCTTACCCCCCCCCCCCCCCCC
>UFQX01000175.1:462605-492858 GCA_900497675.1 Arapaima gigas
TTCCATTCTGGGGGGGGGGGGGGCACCACAAACAAAACAGCCACAACAAAGGTAAAAACTATTATACTTCAGCATTGTTGCAATAACTGCAACTGACTCTAAAGAATGGTTTTCCTCTGTCAGGTGAGTTCATTCAGCAGAAGCTTTTATTTGCTGTAATATATGCTGTAATAATTCAGATTTTATCCATTTATCTACCAAAAGGGTAAAATAAATTTGTCACTACTGACGCACGATCCTGCCCTCCTCTCTGACTTGTAGCACAGTTGTTGTCCCTACCTGCAGCACCACATTGGCATAGTCATTGGCTTTGATGTTGTTGAGGCCCACAATGCCTGGCAGATAGGTAGTGCCATCATAGGCACGGTACAGCTTGCCGTGCTTATCTAAGCCAGCAATGTGTTGTGCAGTGAAAGTGGGCTTCAGCACATACTGTAAACAGAGAGAGGTAAACATTAAAAACACCCTCCCACTGGAAATTGTTGGGTGAGAAAAGTGGCCAAATCCACACTGACATGCGTGTTGCTCGGTTGGTCGTATATCCTCACCGTGATGTCCTCCAGGGACGAGTCAATGATCTCATAGTTGTCAGGCAGGCAGTAGAACTTGAGGGTGTGCAGGTTGAGAAAAACGTGGTGAGAGAACTGCACGCTGTGGGTGTACGCATGGGATTTTTGTCCTCGGCCTTAAAAGTGCACACAGATTCAGTCAGCACTGTGATTCTTCTCCCATTTCTTTATAAATTGAGTCTGTACAACAGACCACCATCAGCTTCAAAACAGCATCAATCAGCAAAGCAAAGCAGAATGGCACAGTGATAGGTAGCAGGTAGGTACGAAAAACAATGTTTGAACACGTCGAGAAACCAGCTGTTTTTTTCTAGGCTACAGACGACCTTTAAAAATTTAAATAAAGCTTAGGACCCATCCTAAAAAAGTTCAGAAATTAATTCACTATTGAATACATTTACATAGATTTACATACATAGAATTATATCAGACAGTAACAGTATGGTAATATTTTACAATTATCACTTTTACTTCATCCAAACTTTTTATTGGTATATATAAAGCAACCCTGAACCATAGACTGCCAATGGGTCCATGGACCTCAAGACAGGGACCTTTGATCTCAACCAATGTGCATGACATGGCTAAAACATTGCATTCAAACCAGTGTAGGTTATCAGCATATTAAACTGATCCTATAAAACTTGTGTGTGATATTGCATAAAAATAAGAAAACATTAAAGTCTGAAAACAGGCAATATCAACTAATAGCATACATTCTAATGTCAAATCAAACATATCTTTAGATTAGCATCCTTCCCTCCACTTTCCAATCTGCATCAGGAACAAGATAAAAATGGCTGAGACCATTTCTGAGTAAAAGTCTGGCCCACCTTGAAAGTACTTGCCACAGATGAGGCAGGCATAGACGTTGATGTGTGAGAGAGAGATGGAGCACAGCTTCTCAAAGTCAAAATCCAGCACGCTCCTGAAAGACGTGTGGAAAAGGTGCAACTTTTGTAAATCTGTGCGGCAAGCGCTTCAGTAATGAAGCACCATTAGTGTCACTGGTGATATAAAAATAAAGTATAATTTAAGAGTTTATATTCTCCACCAGGATGAAACTTTTGAAACCCACAAAAAAGAAACAGCAGAAAAGAGATACACCACTTAAGACTATGTCACTGTCAGTTTATAATAAAAGTCACCTAAACTAATAATCCATAGCAATGTGCCAGTGAACACTCTTTCGTAGATACATCACAGCTGCTCGAACCCTGCTTACCTGTTAATGGTGTCTAGGTAAGGGCAGTGTCGGCTGCGGTGGTCCTCCGTGTCCTCGCCCCGGGTCGTTTTCACGGGCACTGCACACACATAAACAGCTACCAGTGACATCACAGCTCCTCGCTGTACACACTAAACAGTATTAAAGATATCATTATGTATTGTGAAAATAACGACAACGTATATCTTGAGAGTATTTTTTAATCGATATATGCTAAATTTTGTATACATAGAGCAACAATTTTAAGTGTACCCCAAAGTTACATTGCTTTCTTATAGAAATAAATTATACACAGTATTTGATTTGTATACATATTAGGTGTATAACCCAAATATGGTATAGCTATCTGCAAAAGTGCTGTAAAAATCAAATCAACATATATTATGCATATAAATCAAATACTGCATATGTATCTAAATGTGCTGCAAAAGTGCTATTGCTCAAGAGATGTAAAGAAATATTTGGTGATAACCCCATAATTTGATATGTGTTTACACTGGCACACACACACACACACATATATATATATATATATATATATATATATATATATATATACACACATACATACACACACACACACTTTATATATTGTTATNCACAGATATATATATATATATATATATACATACACACACACACACTTTATATATTGTTATAATATATATATTTTTTAATAGATTAAGAAGAATCAAGATTATATAACAGCCTTATACAGCAGGTATACAAAGGAGCACAAAATGAAGATTCTCTGGTCACTGGTGCACAGGTGGAAGAAAATTCAGAATTAATAATGAAAAAATACAAATATAGATAAAGGCAAACATCTGTATATATGAAACATAAATGCAGTATTTAGATAAATAATAAAATAAATACAAAAACAAACAGTGCACATATTTACACAAACAAACATACAGATAAACACATACGGTGGATGCCGGTGGTTATGGGCAGTAGTGGTGTTTATATATGCTATATATAATGTACGTGGTAATGTTTTAGAAAATATACACACACACACTAAATAGGAGAATGTAGTGAGCTTTCATACACATATGTGGTTTCAGAACAGATTCCCTCGTGATGTAGTTCACCAAAACAGAACTTATGCGGGTCTTTTTTAAATTAAGTTGCGTTTTCTTTGTAACTTGGTGCTCGGTCTGGAGAAGCTCTCACTCACCCTCATCTTCCTCGTCCAGGTCGATGCTCCTCTCGCGTTTCACAGATACCATGGCGTTTCTCTCTGCCGCCCTTAGGAAAACTAACCGATTAACTACACAGGTTTTGGGGAAATTTCTAGAACAACAGTCGTTATTGGTACTAAGATGATTTTTAAAACCTGCACACGCTCCGAAACTCCCGGTTTCTGGGAGCAATGCGACAACATCCGCCGTGGCCGATCAGCTGCTAACCCGGAGTTTAGAACCGGCAGAATGGAGCCGTCACAGTGCGGTTGAGGCCTGATTCAGGGCTGAAAGAGTCCATTACTGTACTGGGAAGAGTACAAAAAACGGCGGCTCAACACAACATTGCAGCTTCTTAGCTTTTGTGCCAATTATGCTGTAGTTAGTTTAGGGTCGTTTAATTCTTGGAGGTTCGTGTTAGTTGTAGGGGGCACTATGTTGCACTGGCCACACAACGACTCTCCGTGTGTGATCTCAGTCGGCCCGCAGCTCTCTTCAACAGGCTTGAGTAACGATGCAGCTGGATCGGAAGGTGGCCTTGTGACCGGGGAGCGTGTATATTTTCACAAAAAAGAAGCGCTTGCAGCGCAACAAGATGGAGGTTTTACGGGAAGACGAGGAGCAGCAGATAAAGTACAAACCCGGTGGACGCCTGGATATGAGCCACGGTTTCTTACACCATATTCGTAGGAATCAGATCGCCAGGTTGGTCGCGGAGCTGTGCGTCGGCGACACACGGAGTCCATTTTAGACGCACATTCAGTGGCAGTTTGTGCGACAGCGGACGCTAACGGAGCCCCTCGTGCTGCAGCGCGCGCACTTCGATGCGCTGGCCTAGAGCCCCGGCCACGCATGCGCACTGGCTCAAGGGTCCTGCGCGTTATGGGGGATTTCATAGTAGTTAAAGTAAGGGGGAAAAAAGCACCTAGAACGTAACTGTCTCACGAAAATAGCATTGGCAGCAGTAGTCACAGACAAACATAGCAAAAGGTAGCTGTTAGCCATCATAATCTTAATTTGTTGCTGACACCTTCCTGCAGTGATTTGTCGTTCATACAACAGACTATCGAACCAGGGTACTGCAGTAGTGAGGAAATGGGGTTTGAACAGACAACCTTCAGACTGCGAGTTCATGCCCCACACTGCTTTCTTAGCTGCTGCCCTGTGTTGTTCTCTTCAGAGACGACTACGACAAAGAGGTGAAGCAGGCAAAGGAGCGCCAGAGGCGCAGACACACAGCCGTCCCCAGGCGCCCGCGTCGGCCCGACATTGAGGTTTACCACCCCCGCCGCCGCAGTAAGCAACCCTCCGGCCGCTGCTCCACACGTGTGAATGTTTGTCATGGACAATGAAGAACCAGGCCCACCGTTGGAACCTGGAAAAAAAAAAATCTTCATTGCAGGCCTACATGTTTAACCACTTTGTGACTAATAAGGGTTATATTTCTTGTTGCAGAAGGAACAATGCAGTGCAGACAGCACAGCCTTACGCAGTCATTTTATTTCCATAATGCGTTTTATTCTGCGCCATGGCTGCCATTAAACGTTTCAGACCAGAGATGTTGACTTAATGTCTTAAGTTTTAGTTCCTCATTGGTACCATTATAGCTACTTTCTGTGTAGTGCATTTTCTAAATTTTGTTTGTCTTTGGATTATGCTGGCTGGGATCCTGTCTTATAATATAGGCAGTTACTGAAGACCTGTGTTCCTTCAGGCAGTTTATACACATTATGTTTATAAATGTTTATAAACATTTCTTCCATAAAAATTAACTACTATATACACTTTCAACTCCCTTTCTATTGGACTGACTGTCTCCACCAACCTCAACCACTGATTCAGGTAAATATAAATTACAGCCGAAATAGCCGATTCAGCACAGTTATTATTGTTGTTTACACTTTTTACCAAAGCAACTTACAGTGTTAAGTTACTTACAATTACTTGCCCATTTAAACAGCTGGACAATTTCTACTGGAGCAGCTCACTGTCAATACATCAAGGGGGAGCAGGATTTGATCCTAGTTCCTTCTCGTCAAAGGCAACAACCTAAAACACTAGACTGCCTGCTGCCTCTTAACTTAGAAATGAACTAGTCAGCTTCCTGTTTTTCTTGGTGAAGATCACTGTGAGAGCAGACTGAAAAAGCAGGCACAGATGCTCCTATTCCCTGCAGTGGTGTCCAGTTCCTCCCGGGGCTCCTCAAACATTCCCATTCCCACTGAGGCACCTCAGAGTCTCCTCCCAGGGTGGGAGGGGCGTTCACAACTTGCTCAAAGCAGCTCAATTGTCCCCTCTCGTTCCAGAGGAGCAAGCAGCTCTACTCTGAAGTTCTCCCAAATCGCTGATCGTCTCACCTTCTCAGAGGGTCAGCCCAGCAATCCTATATAGAAACCTTATTTCTTCTGCGTGTATCTGTGATCTCATTCTTTTAGTCACTTCCCACAGCTCATGGCCATAAGTGAGGATGTGAACGTAGATTGAGCAGTAAAGCAGGATGGGAACCCGAAAACTCAGTTCCCACTTCACAAACCACAGACGGGTAAAGTGCTTGTAGAACTACTGAAGCTGCACCGATCTGCCTCTTAATCTCCTGCTCCTTTCTTCCATCATTCATGAACAAGACCCTGAGACAGTAAAATTTCTCTACTAAGGGCAGCTGCCCCCCCCCCCCTTCACCTAGACAGGGCAGCTCATTCTTTTCTGGGACAGGATAACGTTATTCCGATAAAAGCAGAGAAATCGCCTCTATTCCCCCTCGCCAGAGTCCAACACTTACGCTGAACAGACTCAATGCCGAGAACAGGGACACAGCTCGAATTGCGCTCATGCAGAGAACAGTCCATCTATCAGCAGTCTGGGTACCCAGTATTCCTGCAGCACCCCAGGTGCTGAATCTGAGGCTCGACTGTTGGGTGGAGTCTCCTTTCTAGCACCCTGGTGAAGGCTTTACTAGGGAGGATGATCCTGTGTAGTAGATGCAAACCTTCCACTCTTTCCTTAAACACCAAATACTTGAACTCTCATTCACTGCATCTTTGGATGTTAAAGCCCTGAACTAGCTGCTAGCTAGATAAAAATACTTAGTGTGGAAAAATACAGCGAAGTGTGGTGTGTTTTGATGTGCGTTTGCTGCCAGATGGCTCCGAGGCAGTCGCAGGTGTGGATGCCGAGGAGTGGAACGAAAGTGGGTCGAGCACAGAGCTGGAGACCTCGGGCACAGAGTTATTCTGGCTGGACTACCAGGCTGATTGCGGACGCCTCACCTCTTTCATCGTACACAAGGTACTTTTGCTTAGGTTCCAGCCGTGTTACTGGGAGGGGAAACCAGCAGGTTATGGTGTCCTTCACCGCTGGGCGTGTTCCAATAATTGCCCCCTCCCCTGTGCATCCTGGTACTAAGCATGTTCCTTGTCTTATTTCTGCATTTTTCTGCTCATCACCCAGGAGGACAAACCAGAGAAGGTGGTGGAGAAGGTTGCTAAAGATAATGTTCTGGACTCGGCCATGAGGGCGGTGCTGCAGGCTCGGGTCCAGGAGGAAATGGACAAGAGACGGGACAAGCGCTGAGCTCCTACCAGCAATGGAAGCGTGAAACCGGGGGAAGGTGGAGAAGGAAGACTGGGAGAAGCTAGAAATGTATAAGGAGATGACAAAAATCCACTGGCAATCCTAAAGCAACAGGAGCCAGTGCACTGGGAGCAGCCAACTGTGGTGCGAAAGTCAAGGCCACTGGGGGTCTGTGTGCTTGTGCGTCGTGGTTAACTGGAGGACAGACAGTATGCAACTCCTCAAGTCTCTCCTCTCTCTAAAGGTACAGGATGAAATCGCACAGCTCTTCAGGAACAACATCTGGAGCTCCCCACCCTTCGTGTTTGGCAGGGTTGCGTTAATCGGCCGTAGCAGTCGGGAGGGGGCAGTGACAGATCATTCAGCGAGGCTCTGAGAGACAGTGCTCTTCAGGACCCTTTGCTCAGCCTTCTCTGAGCCTTCCCTCCCGTCCGGAGAACACTGCACTGCCCAAAGTTACAGTCATCATCACAGTTGTCATCACTTGGAGACGTTGTGAAACAGCTTTGTAGACTAAATTTTTGAAACCATAATTTAAGGTTGCTTACTTGTGAATTGAGTTTTTTTTTTTTTCTATTTCTATTTGCATTTTTGTAGAACTTTACATTTTTCTGCTTGTTTGTTAGTGTAACAGAGGTAAAGTAGGCTGACGTTATATATTTTTATGTTGTCCAGAATGCTCCTATCCTTCAAATGAGCAATATAAAAGCAACAGTTGGGTTTCCCAAAACGTGAATGTCTGTTCATTTTGAACGCTGTCACAAGTAACAGAAATAAAAATTAACTAAACCATGAATTAAAGATGCTGTAAAACATACTAATGGAGCACTGGAAGAATCTTAGTTATTTAACTTTTCTTAATTTTATTAGATTATCTACATTGTAGACAGACTGCTTCTGTAATGGAACCAAAACTGGCAGCATAGTAAACTTACCGTGTTTAAACAAAAAGTAACATATATGGTTCAGTATGGCACCGACAGTAGTACAGGTTACACTTCAATGGTGGCTCTGTTTGTTTTTTTTTTTTTAAAATGTATTACTAATGTTTATGCATCCCTTTCCTTGCTGAAAGCTGTTTGTATATTTAACTTGTTAACAGTTTAGTTAAAAGTTGAAAAAGTTAACACATAAAAAATACAACCGAGGTGGCTTTCAAGTGCTACTGATTAAACGATACTTTAATGTTTGTTGGGTAACTTTTTAACATCCAGAGATGTTGGTTGTAACATGTTGGGCATGAGCAGTTTTTAAAGTTCTTGTTGAAATAAAGGATTTTATTTTGTCGTAAACAACAGTCATTAATGCTTGCACTGGGTGTTTGGGTCCAGTGAGGACCAGTCATGGTTGGGTTTTATTTCCTAGTGTTCAGTTTATACATTTTCCGTTTGAGTGCAAACAGAACATTGAAGTGTATATGTTACAAGAAGAAGAAAGTGAAATACTTTACAGTGATAAGAGCTGTCCAGTTTTGGTTACTCAGAAAGGACACATCAGTCTTTGATGGAGTCCAGATCTGCGTGACTAAAAGTGCTACCTTTTTGTCTTAAACAATAATACGTAAGCAAAAAATCCCTGATGTTTGTGTGTCTGCCCTTGCTTGGGGGCAGAGGGCAGATCGGAAGCAAAGAAAAGCAGCAATTCTTCAGTGAAAGTGTGAGATTTGTCCACCAGGTGGTGGTGTGAATTTTGAATCTAACTAACTAACAATATGAGATGATGTCATGTGAAGTCAAATGACTTTAATATACTTCAACCTAGAGAACTCTACCTTACAAAGTTATTCAATCATCCTCTTTTTATATTAGCTTGGTCTTTAATTGTCAGTTGAAAGGCCTGGGTTTGAATTCCTGTTCCCTCCGTAGTACCGCTGGCAAAGGAACTGATACAGAAAAAACTACCCAGTTGTATAAATGGGTAAATTGCCTATTAGTGCTATACATAACATTGTTTGTTGTCAGCTAAATGGTGTTTAACAACTGTTAAACATATAAACATTCAGTTTCTAAAACATCAGTATCAAAATATATAAAGAGACTTGGTTCCTTGATTGAATTTTTTCTCCAAATTCTCTGGACTGAAATGTGTTTTAATTGTTAAGCTTTACAAGAGAAGCCTTTCCATCTTTAAATGTCCGACTGCACTGTTTGTCCCACACATCCAAACCCATGGGGGTTTTAACAGTTTAGCCTGTTTGTCGGTTGACTGTCAATAAATTCTATTGCTTTTTTTACCCGCTTCCATATGTTACGTAACATGTTACAGTAAATTTAAAGTGCAAGGATCAAATGTACTGTCACCTAAGTAGTATGACCTCACTGAAAAGTGATAGGAGGTAACTACCATAAATAATACTTCTAAAATATGCAATCCAATGGAAATCTACCTACTGTAAATACACTCGGGGTTTTCATAACTGTAACCTTGTCTTATTAAGCCCACAGACCAGGAGCTTTTCTACCTTCCTCGCCGTTTGGATGGGCCACACGCCTACCTGTTTTTGCACGTGCAAATTGGGATGCTGATTCCCGAGCCGTTGGACTGGAAAAGGCTTCGTCTTCAGCCTCTCTTCACGTGTTTATTGTCAGCTTGTTCTGTAGCCTTCAGCTGACAGCAAAATGAAACAAATTAATTCACAATGAATGGATGGATGAATGAATAAGCACATAATAGGCACACGGTAGAAAAATATTTGCTCAGGTGATGCCTTGCCCAAAAGTAGCTCAGTGTTCATTTCTCAGGTATTGACTCATTATCACCCAGCTCTTGCACTGTTTCACTTGTGTTGAAAGAGCAACTGCTTATCTTGTTATGGAAGGCAAACTAAATTAATTAATGGCTTTGAAGCACACAGTTAACATCACCCCACACCCACATCTCTTGCCAAGTCCCTCCATGTTATGTAATGCATATTTTGAGGAGGCAGGGTGCCCTCAATCCATTGGAGGGCTGAAACACACCCATGCCTGTTGGTCTGCCCACTTCAGGGCTCCGCTCCTCCACCTGCTCCCACATGTGAACGTTACAGATGAGGACGCCAGGAGGTGTGTGAGCAAAACCCAACCATCCAATCAGTTTCAGAGTTTCCCCTCACACCTTTCTTAGAGAAATGCCGTTGACTCGATCCTTCACAGCTGCCAAAAAAGACTCAATAAGCGAATAAACGTTACTTTCCTTACAGGGAAGTATGTAAACATAACGCTGCCAGTGGAATCCCCTCAAGAGTGGAAAAATAAAAAAATAAACCATTTACAAGTGAATAATAGATATGTGTGTATCTGAGTGTGTAACAGGCTCTGTATATGTAATATGTTATCTGTCTGGTTTAAACTGTTTGAACTGTGTTGGCAGCCCTGGAGTCTGTTTTTGCAGGGTGGGCAATCCTGTGTGAAGATGAGAGCAACAGGTCATTTTGGAAGCATGAAGCTGCTGACCCATGTTTTTTCACACTGGTGTATATATATTATTCCATCACACTGCAATGTCAGGATTAGAACCCATGAGACTTTGACATCTGTTCCACTGTATCGCGTATCTCTTTGCTATATATGACACACAGCGTTATCTTTGGTTTACAGTTCACCCCTGAGGTGCTTACGGCCTGTTTTTTCCTATCTTTATCTACCTAAGTGGAACAGAGGAATATGTACAAATCTCCCACTGCTCCCACTGACAGGAAAAGTTATGTAATAAAGTTTAATTTTCTTCCAGTTGCTAAAAGGATGAAGTACATTTTTTCCAGTAGATGCTTCACCTAACCACTATGAGCTAGTTTGAGTCATGAATTAAAATCTACAAGGGATTGCGTGCACAACCATTATGTAATGTATCTGTATAAGTATATGTATATAATAATAGTTAAAATCTATGGGCAGCCTTCTGTAGTAAGTACTGTCAGCTGAGATCCCTGATCCAGATTTTACTGCAATTCACTCCAGGAGAATCGGTGGGTTGGTTTTATCAAGGTCCTCCTTTTATGGGGTTCCTCAAGTGGTTTCCTTTTTACACCAGACTCACATGCCAGGTCTCTTCCTCCAGCTTTTCCACTGAGGCATCACTGCTGATGTGACCTTCTTACATTCTCATCCTTGACATTTCTCCTGCTGCCTTCCCAATGGGGAAGGGGGTAAGATGAGGATGATGAGGATAAGTGTGGGCTTAGTCTGGTCAGCTTACACAGCCAAAGCACACGGCAGACATGCAGACCAGAGCTGGCCAATAGTTTGGGTGGCCAGGTTCTGTATATCTTCCTCCACAACAGTCTTGTCTGCCCGAGATAAGGTCTCTCACCCAAGGCCCATTGCTGGCCTCATTGTATTATTGGCTCTGTGAAGGTGACCTGCTGTTGCGTCTAAATCCTTTGTCCACCTGGCAGCTGCTGCTGGGACATTTCCTCTAGGCCACTATTCCGTGACATCATATCATTTATCCCACCAGACAAAATATACACATTGAGGGACCATGCGATTTCAGAACAACGGAAAATTCCAAAAACAATCCAGATTTGACAAAGGGCACAAATGAAGAGTCTCACCTTATTTGGGCTGATACATCTGTAAGGAAATGTAGCCTTCCACCATCTTATGAAAGTAATTCGTTCCTGAAAAAAAACTTGGTAAGGTACCTTCTCAAAAATGAAACATTTAATCGGCATTAGTTTTATAATGACATTTTTATGCATCCCTGACCCCCAAAACTGACAACCATTTGTGGGAAAATATTACCAAGTCTGTTGTGTATATACACAAATACAACAGTCAACATAACATGACATAACAAGGTAGTTTTCCTTCAATAATGACTCTATAAACCTGTGTGACCGGATTCCTGCACTTGTTCAGCTCCTTCACAGGTATTATGTACAGAACATAACACGCGCAAAGCAAACATATGTATTTATAATTAATTTTAACAGAGTACAACGGATGATTTAAAAGGTGACCGTATTGTGTAATAATGCATTGCGAAATAATGCATTGCGAAAGTCGACTTGAACAAAGTTCCATCTTGTCCTAAGCTTAACCAGACCTTTGTCTTTTCTCCTTTTAAAAAGTAGAAGTCAAATTTAATGCAGTATCAGGGGTGGTTTCATGCAGTTCCATGTATACAAGTTTATTTGAACTTGTCGTTTAAAAGAGGCTGCATTGTGCTGTAATGTGTTGTAATGCATTGCTCTGCTATGAGCTCACCACAGTCCAAATTATCCCTGGCTACATCACTGTTCTTTGATGCCACCACTGCCCTCCAACAATCACTGGAACAGCTTTGTTATAATTTTATTATATTGGCCTTACCTCATCTAAACAGCCAAATCATGCTGTAAACAGTACTATCGGTAAAGCGAAATTAACAATGCGTGGCCAACTCCCGCTCACCAAAACCTTACTGTATGTTTGCCAGGCACCTTTCCTGGCACTATGACACTGCAGGTCAAGTCATATTGTGATAATAATCAGGAAAAAAAAGGAGCATCTTGAAAAAATAGTGTGACTTGTCCCAGTTCAGCCCACTGTCATTTTTTAAGGCCTACTATTAGGAATATACCTTTTGAAAATCCAGAAAAAGCCATGTGATTTTGGCTTATACTGTATGCGTAGGTTTCATATATACTGATTCTCAAGAAAAAAGGTAGGTATTACCTATTCTTGCCCTTCAGGTATTTTTAACAATGCAGTTTCTTTTAAGCATATTGTAACTACAAACCCATAAACCTGTGGCCCCAAGCTAGTGAGTTTTTGCACTGCTGGCCAGTGGTTGTCATCCATTCTTACGAGTGCTAGGGGGTCCACATCAGCAACAAACTGGACTCATCTCATGCACTGTCTAAGAAAGCCCAGGGGAGGCTGTGGCTTCTTAGAAGGCTAAGATGCTTTAACATGCACAGCAACATCTTCCACATGTTCTACACATGCCTTTGTGATCCTCCATGGTGTGGTGTGCTGGGGTAGAACATGTCATGACCCCCATACTTCAGTGGAGTGTTAGGGTTTCTTGAGCAACCTTGGGTTTGCACTCTGCTAGTCTTACGTGACCACAAAACATTTTCCCACATTTTAACTGCGACATTCACTTGCTTTCTGGCAAACTCCAGATATATACTTGATGTAAGTAATGGCTTTTTTCTTACCAACTTCCCATACAGACCAGTTGATACTGAGGACTGGTGCACCTTTCCTCCAGTGACCTCTGCAGCTCTTTCAGTAACTGTTGGCCTCTGTGTCTTTTCTCAAGTCTACATCAGGCTCAGACACCAAATGTTGAGACCTTGTCTACAGTGTCTGGGGGATCTGATGCAGCTTTGTAGCGCAGGTGACGTTGAAACAAAGGGTTTGAATACATTTGTAAGGCACCGTATATATAAACATGTTGTATAGCAGGGCAGTGTGTTTTTTTTTTTCCGTAACACGTTGATCGTGTTAAAAACATACCAGTATATAGTACTTTCTGTTGAAATACCCTTTTGTTCACATCGACTTTATGCCGTTTTACCGTGACATCAAGTACATGCATTTACAAGGGCGCCCTTACAAAACTGTTTGCGGCGTCAATCGAGTTGCCTTTTTACTTGGTAAAACGGCATAAAGTTGAAGTGAACAAAAAGGTAATTTCAGCAGAGAGATTGTAAGTTAGGACGTAAACGAAGCACGACTGCTGACCCGGCCAGTGTAGAGAACACGGCGCCTTGCGGCAGACAAAACCTGTTCACAGCGATGAGCTAAACGGGACGATCAGTCAACTGGCTGCAGTCGTTTTATTGCGGACGACGGCGATCAGGAAGAGGAGCCAAACAGGTCTTGGCCGGCTTTCCTCAGGCCATTGTACGGGCAGAGCCTGACATGGATCTTGTCGTCATAGCTGCAGGAAGGAGGCCGGTTGTCACGGTGGTTCCCCACCATCAAAAGAAAGGCAACGGCGAGACAAGATGGAGAATGATTAAGCACTTTTATTTAGAGGTTTAACATGGAGGGTTAGCACGCAAATTCAGGACCTATGGAGAAACAGACGCACATTACCTTTCCTCGGTTTTTCGAGGTGGGGAAGGGCGGAGCAGGAGTGAGTGGTGTGTTGGGGATGGAGGATTAAAAACAAAAGGCACTTTTACACTTAGCGCTACCAGCAGACAGGCTGACGTCGACACAGCAGAACGAAAGCGGGCAGCGGCCGGACAGAGGGCGTGTAAACACGGCCGGCTTCTCTGTACAACACCGGCCAGACGTCGCGTCTCCGCGCAGGCGAGCTCGCGCTAACGGCTCTGCGCCCGGCTCGCTTCGGTCGCCGCAGCGCCCCTTGTGGCTGCACCCCAAAGCTTTTCTGTACGACGCTTCGGACCACAAGGGGACACTCGAAACAGAACGTGACGGAGTAACAAGGGGGGGGGAGGGGGGGTAATTATAAAAACATGTTTAGTAAAAGCTGCCTTCTGAAACTCCAGCTTCTCTGTATCCACGCTAAGTTTCAGAGCACAATAAATACAAAGATTTGTTTCCGTTTAAACGTTCAAGTATAAAGAGCTTCAGCGGTGGTTAAGACAGCCCTTCCTCTAGAGTATCTGAAGGAGCAGGTTTCTCTGTAACTACACCTGTCATCAATACCAGAAGAGGTGGGGGAGTGCCTTTGTCGTTAACCATGTTAAAATCGATTTAAAAAAGAAAAAAATATTCAGAAAGAATTTGAGTGGCATGTCAACTTCTTACAGGAAGTAAATAAAACCAAACATGGAGCACTTTAGACCAAATGCAAATGGAGCCTAATATAGCAGCTTCTGACTTCTCTGTAGTACGTCAGAAAACGGCCACAGTCTGCATGGACTACAGTAATCTACTTGTTAGAAAACAAACCAGGTTTGGCCAGTGCTTTCAGCCTGTGATGCATAGCCATTTGGAAAAAACCCTTTGTACCCAATTGTGCCAACTTTGCATCCTCCAGTTGGACAGACATGAGAAGTGGTCAGGAACTATTTACTACTAAAAGACACCTATGGAAATCAAGTTGTGCTGCACTATGTGGATTTACTCCAATTCTACTTGCTGGTGCACATTAAAGGTGATCTTAGGGAGAAATTAGTTTCTACACTACATCTGCAGCACCAGCCATTTGCAGGATTTCATTTTAGACAAAAAAAGTGTTGATCAATTTTACCGATCAGTATGATTTCCATGCAGTCTTTCAAGCAATAAAAGAGTACCAGGAGTGACGAAATCAAGCTGATCTGATGGTTCTGGGGTGTCAGCATGAAGCTTGAGAGGATTTAATGGAGTGAGGGGAATAAGCCCTTGGACCATGATACCCACTCAGTCACACTGGAACCACACAAGAAACCCTCTGGTGTCCAGGGAAGCTCCTGTCATGGTCCCACACTTGCTTTAGACAAACCAACTCAAACAATGCACAATGACCAAGAACAAAGCCAACAAGCTCCAGGAAAGGAGAGCCAGGGAACAGAAAGTGAGAACTCTAGGATTAGGGCAAGGGGGTCATTTTGCTATGAACGGTGTGTAAGGGTGTGTGCGCATTCGTTTTCACGATGGCCTTCCCCCACCAAGACCTTGCAGGCTTCTCTGTAGTATACACCAACAGGCCTGGGGGGAAAAAAGCTTTACATGTTTAGTATTTCAGCTTTTTGGGCACCTCCCAAGGAAAGGAATCACGACCAAAGTGGCCGTATGCAGCGGTCCTCTGATAAATGGGTTTCTTCAGCTCCAGCTCCCTGGAATACACAATTGACTAATTCAGCAGCTGTCACCAGTCAAACCCTCCCAAACTGACAGTTACCAGACAGTGTCTTGCCTAACCAACATCCTAAATGTATTAAAGACCTGGAAGAGGACATGTGTCAAGTTTCCCATTGTTTCAACTTGACAATGTTTGAGTGGATTTTTTTTTTTTTTTTTTTAAAATACAGGCATAATGATCCTTCAAAGATAAATGAAAGGGACAACTTACCATGCCACTCATCCCTGGAGAGTGAGGAAAATCCACTGATATAGTGAGGGTGGGGGGTACTAATCCTGCTAAACTGTGCAATAGCACTTATTACTGAAGCACAGCCCCACAAAACTATTCTGAACAGCAAAAAAACAAAGCTCACAATACTAGCTAGCTGAGCAATATAGTGGACTTAACTGAACATGCTGACTCATTTGGACCCATTACTACTTTGTGTAACCCAACAAGTGACAAGCAAGAAATGCATGATCATACAGTGAACAATGGAACAGGCCTTTTGTGCTGTGATACTAAGCAGCCTAGTCTTAAGTGCAATTCAGACCAAGGAATGGTTTTGAAGACTGTACTCAGTATAGGTTGAGATAAACAGTTGCAGCCTTTCTGGAAGAATACTTTACCTGACAATGACACCTGGTCGGAGGTCAAAGTTCTTTTTAACAATCTCCAGCAGCTCTCGCTCAGTCTTTTGAGATGTCCCATAGTGGAAGATTGAAATGGACAGAGGGTGGGACACGCCGATAGCATAGGACACCTAATGCCAAAATTCAACATAAGGTCATAGTACTCAATTTCTCTCCAAGGCAGTATTCATCATGCAGAGCTGTTCCAGAGACAGCTCTTCTTACCTGAACCAAAACACGTCTGCACAGGCCTGCCTTCACAAGTGACTTGGCAACCCAGCGAGCAGCATAGGCAGCAGAGCGGTCCACCTTGGTGTAGTCCTTGCCAGAGAAGGCACCACCCCCATGGGCTCCCCAGCCTCCATACGTATCCACAATGATCTTGCGGCCAGTCAGGCCAGCATCACCCTGAGGATGAATTCAAACATGTCAACCGCTGATTTAACAACCTGGATATATTAAACTATTTAAGACCACACAGTTTCAGGATCAAGTAACAGAATGATTTGGCAGCCTACAATCAAACCTTGTTAACTACAGTACCAAATGCATGAGAACCGCTTACCTGAGGGCCACCAATAACAAAGCGACCACTAGGCTGCAGATGATAGATGGTATCATCATCCAGATAGACACTAGGTACCACAGCTTTGATGACTTTGTCCTTCAGTGCGTCCCGCATCTCATCCAAGCAGACATCTTCATCATGCTGCACAGAGATGACGATTGTGTGGACACGGACAGGCAGCACAGCACCACGGTCCTGCCTGTACTGCACAGTCACCTGGAAGAAGTACAAGAAAAGCACACTTATGACAATGCATCATTAAAGCCAGAATACAAAGTATTCTGCTGCAAGCCACTAAGGGCTGTTTTCCATGTTGGCCAAAACCAAACATGAGGAAAGAGTGAGCTGATCAAAAGGACTAGGTAAACCAGAGCAAAGGGCAAATTCCTTCCCAAAGAATTTAATGCAGTTAAGTAACCCCGTGCTGCACAGGCATTTGTACAGTTCCAAATCTCAGATTTTGCAAAATAGTGATTTAAGAAGTTCTAGATGCTACAACACAACTTAAGGTGGAACACTGACTAAACAAAAATCATTGCATAAACTGGCTGAAGACATTTTGGGTAGAAGAAACCTGGTTACAAGTCTCATTAATTGATATGCAGGCACATACGCAGCTTCCTGAAAGCAGATGACAGCAGTCAGGGCAAGAGACCCACCTGTGTCTTCGAGTCTGGCCTCAGCCAAGGCAGGGTACCATTCCGACGTAGTTCAGCCATCTTGGCATTGAGCTTGTGTGCAAGGACAATTGTAAGGGGCATGCACTCGTCCGTTTCATCAGTGGCATACCCAAACATCAGACCCTGTAAGCAGCACATTGGAGTCAGAACTTTTCTTCTGTAGTAAAGCAGAGTACAGACCAAGATCTTTATGTTGCAGTACTCGCCTGATCCCCAGCACCCACATCTTCCTCATTGCGGTCCAAGTGCACACCCTGAGCAATGTCAGGTGACTGCTGTTCCAGAGCTACCAGCACATTGCAGGTCTTGTAATCAAAGCCTGCCAAAAGAACAAAAACGCTCAGAGTTAGCTTTTTGAAAAGCGCTATTACTTGGTATAAAGTACCAGCATATAAAGGAAATAAATCAATAAAATGGCTGGTAGCCAGCACCTTTTGAGGAGTCATCATAGCCAATATGTTTGATTGTCTCACGGACAACTTTCTGGTAGTCCACAGAGGCTCGTGATGTCACCTCTCCTGCCAGCAGGATCATCCCAGTCTTGGCAACAGTTTCTGGAGCACAGGGGAGTAACAGGAAAGAAAATAAATATCCATAAGACATGCAAGGGAACACTACTTCAAAGCACACCTGAACTGACATAAATGAACTAACCGGTAGGCACAAAAGACTTACCACAGGCAACTTTAGCATCAGGGTCCTGTTTCAGATGGGCATCAAGCACTGCATCACTAATTTGGTCACAGATTTTGTCTGTTAAACATAAAAGGAAACCAAATTATATGTGCAGTGGCATAATAGATGTATAACATTAAGTTAAAGCCCACAAGTTTCAGATGGATTTCATTAATAACTGTCGCACATTGAAACTACAAGATCTTGGTCGTTTTAGCGTTACTTAACTGTATCTACTCGGTGCACCAGGCATTTCACGATTAGCCAGAATGGAAGCATTGAGTGTGCTGAGGTGTCTCTGTAGTACTTTAGGAAGCGGCTGAAAACTAAAATAAGGTGTAAGAGAGCGCTACACATCCCAAACAGCAAATATGAACACGGACCGGCGTTCACGTACCGCCTTGGCCCCGCCCCTCCGCTGTCGGAGGAAGAAGCTGCCGCATTACCGGGCGGATGATGCAACAAGGGCTCGCCGCGTCACGTGGCACAGCGAGTACACCATGGTATTTTACAGTACAAGAGACCAAATATATGGTGCTACAGTCATAAAAGTGTAGAGAGGCAGGTTATTGCCACTGCCGTTTAGGCAGTAAAGAAGGTCAAGGTAAAGGCCGCGTGTACGCGACTGCAGAGAAGTGGATGCGCTGTCCGCCATGTCGGAGAAGAGCACTGCAGGCCGCGCGCGCCTCCGTCATTTTCTGTCCATGCTAAATGCAGTCTCGCAGTACACTTTACGGGATATACCCGAGATTTCAGGGACGAGCGCTGCTATCGAGGGGTCTCCTGGAATTGTGGAGGGCGCGTGCGTGACCCATTCAGAACAATAAGGAATATCACTGAGCGCGCGGTCTAGCCGACCTCCTCGTGCTGAGCGCGTGCTCTCCGCAGAACGGCCATCTTCAAGGTTGCGAACGTAAAAAATATTACCTTTTAAGTGTTGCACTGTCAAATAAACAGCGGGCGGCTCGGACAAAACGTACACATTTAAGTTGCGTCGACTCTGAGAAAATTAGGCTTCATACAGTCTTGCGAGTAAAAGCGTCAATGCGGTGTAGCGGCGCCACGCGTGGTATGAGGGGGGCAGAAACGAGACCAAGACGGCCGCCTTCCTTACGGTTTCTTTCCTTACACCGTAGTTGAAGAGAAAACAGCTTATATAATGTGTTCATTTCTACCAACGTTACCCAAACAAACCTGCAGTCGCCTGGTGACCTTGCGTCGCGCCGGTTGTCAGACATGGCGCATGATGGCCGTTTCAAACCGCCGTTTAAGACTAAAAATATTACAGTCGGTTATTTTTGTATCGGCTTACCGGGGTGTCCTTCTCCGACAGACTCCGAGGTGAACAGAAAGCAGTCTTCTTCGATGAAGGAGTTGTGGAAACCGTTCATTTGCCCGTTCATCATGTTTAAAATGTAGGTTATTTTGGGACTTTTACTTCGTTTAAATAATTATATTTCGACAAATACTTGTAATGATAGTCGCCGGTTTCTACACAACTCCGCGTCGAACGCTCCTTCTGGAAACAGACCGCGAACTTGCAGCAGACGCGCCGCTATTTATCAGAATGGTGGCGGGAGCGTGTGACGTCAATAGACGCCTTTGTCTCCTGCTCCCTGCAGCGATGGACCGAACCATATTAGCGCAGAGGGGTGTCGCTATGCGCGCGCGGGGGGGGGAGGGGCGTGCCAGACTGCCCTACCAGTTATTCTGTAAACGAAATGCTGTTTCATATTTTATAAGCAATAAATGATGAATTTTAACGTGTATAGTTTTTATTGATACGTATTAGAACATTTTATCTCTTGAGAGATTTGATGAGAGGAATTTGACATGTATTGTTCAGCCTTTTCTGACCGTCTCGTTCCGTTGATGTAAAATGTCTAACGTTAATTGTGTTAAATGTTTAATGTAAAACATTAATACTGCGGACACTGTGCAGAAGGGCAAGGATTACAAGAAGGAAAAATAAAAATTTAAGCGAGATAAACTTTGTTACAAAATAATATGTTTCATCAGCCTGGTCTGTTTGGACATTGACGGAGGTCCCACCGTACGCAGCCGAAGCAGAAAACTGTACATGTGCTAGAACACTTTTCCACAAACACGCCAATGTCGCTGAAGCATTTTGTGAAAATTAAATGAAACATTCCGTAAACGTGCTGAGGTTCCTCACAGCAGTGTGAATAATGGAGAATAACAGCGTCACTTAGAAGCCATATTTTATTCGGAGTTAAACGCCAGCATGAACAGCATTAGAATGTTCTTTATTCACGTCACAAATAGGTACGTGACACAAGTGTTCATATCCATCATTGGCCCCTCAAGCGGAAAACTGTTCTGCTTTTATTTTTCTTTTATGTCCACATTTAACAAGTTTGTTTTCTGTCGTCATGACTGGGGTCAGACCATCTTTGAGCATTGCAGTGATCGTGGTTTTTCATGCTTACTTTGGAGAGATAAGTAAGAAGTCAGTAATAGTGTCTCTTGACCGTACCCTTTGGGGATGTGAACATAAAAGCCAACTCTAACTTGTGAACCTTCTATGGGAACCACTCTGTTTATCTACGCTGTTATTGAGCTTTTTTGGTGATTTGCTTCCAAAAGATATGCAATATTGAACGAGAATGCTTTTATTAAGTTTTAGAATGGAAACTGACGCTATGATCAAAGCCCGAAGGAAGGGTAACAACAGAAACTTTGTTACACAAGAGATAAACTGTACTGCACTGACTCCTATTTTGTCTGTCACTTTTCTTATCTTTCTTTATTTCTAATTGTTAGGCAGGTAGCATGCAATTTAAAGGCAAATATTTGCTGTAAAGTTCTATTATGTTACTTTCTACAGTAGGGTGCAGTTCTCACTTAGTTCAGATGATCTTCCCTGCTCTTTCACAGGTATTTCTGGGAAGCCTGTAAGTTATAAACAAAGGTAAATCTAAACAATTCAGATGCCTAGTATCTCAGTTGTTACACTCATTCCTGTACACATTAAATTGGGAAGTCTTGTCTAAGATCAATAAGACATCTTATCCTTGTAAGGCACACACGAGACATTGAAGGTAAGGAAAAGTAAAGCATGTTTTCGTCTTTTCGACCTTTGAGCCTGAACGTGATGTTGTCCACATTGATTTATGTTGAACAGGTTGACTTATCCCCCTGCCCTTTTACTTGCAAGAGTTACACTTAATGCCACACCGCAACCCTTCTGAACAAAACACGTCCGAGGTTAGCGATTATAACGTCATTTCAGGGCCATGATCTTGGAGCCCTAACAGCAATAGTGTCTGTTTTTAGTATCGGGGAAAAGTTTAGCCTTTAAAAATCTTGACAACAAGGCGTTTTGGGTGATTGAATGATAGTTCTAAATTTAGTCATAAAAGGATACTGAAGACATTACACAACAGGCGATTCGGTGACATGACTGGAAATGCACTGCAATGTTAATGTAAACAGAAATAACATTTTATATGATTCAAAACATTTTTGAAGTAGTTACTGTCTGAGTACTTAGCAATTTTAGTAGGAACTGCAATAGGTGTTTTAAACTGACATGTAAAAAAGGCACATGATCAACCAAAAATATTCTGATTTAAATACGATAACCACCCCTGGCAGATGATGAATCCGCAGTGGTCTCCTAGCAGTTATCAATAAATAGATCAATATCTGATTTCCAAGGCAGGTGAACGATGAACAGGGCCAGAAAAAGACGAAGCGGTGAAAACTGAAGGAGATGCTAAGCCAACCAGCTATCGGAATTAATCCAACACCCCCCAGAACAAACTCCGTGACCCTATTGTCCACCTCCCCCCGTTAAAGCTACTCAGCTGGGGTAGGGATTACAGGCTCCCGGTGGGGGCAGGGGTATGTACAGTAAGGCCTTAATGATCTTACGTACAGGGTGGGCAGAGAGTCAAGGCCAATGCCCCAAGGACAACGTGAGTGAAGCCTTCTTATTCATTGCATACATTTCTACAGTCTTCTTTTAAATGCATAGTCATTAAGGAGGGACCAGGGATAAATCCTTAGTCAGCAACACAGTCTAGTGGTGACTGTAAGATTTTAATTTAATTTTTTGGCTTGTCTATGACAACAGATCGTGCTGAAGGACTCAGAGTGAGCCATGATTAATTTGAACCCAAAAGCTTGCAGTTAAGACTGGGATTAGTGTTATGAGATTGCTTTATGAACTCATATGAGCAACACATACTTTTTAGGACAGTGGTACTTGTTCAGTTATGGATGTATTGCAACTGATGTAACCGTTATTTCTCTGTGCTGCTGTTCCTGTCTCCGTGTTTCTGTGACCCAGTGTTGCTGTTGTTGCAATAAAAAAATCAAGCACAGAGACTGCTGAATGAACTGTAAATCTTTAGTGCGGAGACAAATAAATAAAACGGGGTCTGCACCTCTGTCAGCTTTGCCCTGTCCCACCGCTGTTGGGTACAGAGCGATCAAACCAGTGAAATGACAAGAGATCTGTTTGGCGTCACCTTAGCATTTCTGCAGCTCCTCCTCTCAGATAAGCTCATCATGCCTGACACTCATTAATACTTTGTTTTTTACATAAAACGGAGGTCTCTCTTCTTTGCTGGGTTTGTATCCAGTTCTCTGTTTAGGGCCCTCTTTTCAGTATAAACGTATTATATTAACCAAGACTGATTTGATATGCAACATGCTGTCCTGTTGTATATCTGGGTCTGGTACCTGCCTTAGGCACCAGGTGTCATTGAGCAAAGCTTTTTACACCTGCGGTAAAAGATCGAATCACTGATAGGGTCAAGGTCTATACTGGTTAAATCTGTTTTGTATATTTGGTCATGGTACTACTGCCATAGGCAAAAAAAGCACTATGTTTTAAACCTGATATCACAACGTTTCTGTAGAATACCTGATTAAAGAGTCGATAAAAATCTTGCCACATCACCATGACTTTGAGACCACTGAATTAGTCAACCGTAACACACCGCCCTTTCCAAACCACCCTGCCAAGCGTACCTCCCCGGGTGATGACACAGCATTTTCTCTTTTTGGTCCAGGCACAATGGACACTACTAATTCCATCCTCCCAACACCTGCCTGGTGTTGCATCAGGGAGCAGTGACTTAGCAGTCTTCACCCACACAGGCCTGTTGACAGAAGCCAAACATGGGACTCATTCCAAATGAAGTCATGCTGTGGATGAATGTGGGTACCATTATAGTGCCTGTTACATTAAGCATTTATTTCCTTTCATTTTATAATCGAGTAATTTGTGCCTAAATTGCTTAAAAAGGCTAGATGTCAAGCCGGGGCGTGTGAGAAGCATACGTATAGTGTAAAGTCTTAAGTGTGATAAAGAGTGAATGACTTTAGGATTTGGTAAGGATTTGGGATTTAGGTGAGGTCAGGGATTTTATAGTCAGCCACGTGTCTCACTGGGTTGAAATGAAATACTCTATTATTCAAGAACTATTCGTACGTTTAAATGTTGAGGCTGTCTGTGATGAGGTCCAGCTTACTTTAGCAAATTCATTTCATACCATGAATATTTTCTGTGATATACAGTGAGATTTATAAACTAAAACAAATTAATGCAAATATGCAGGTTAAGACTTCTGGTTCAAATGAATCATGTTTCAGGACAATATGTGTGTGTGTGTGTGAAGGCACCTGTGTGAATAAGATGCTGGCTCTCATACTGAATTTATTCACACTACAAAGTCATGTTTGTGTGGCCTAGATAAAGAAACACAAATCACTATTAACCTCCAGGATCAAGTTCTGTCTTTTTACAGATTTCAAACATATTAGTATGAGAAAATAGTGCATAATATATAAAAAAAATCAAATTCTGATTTTTTTGTGTACCATTTGTTAACAGTGTTGACAGCAGTTTGAGGCTCAGTGAGGCAGTATTCATTTATGAGGCAGAATTATGTATTTTGTATCCAGTAGTCAAATGTGTTCGGTAGTCAGCATTCAGGAAAAGGCTGCAGATGTTCTCCAAGTTAGTAGTAGTGGGTGCAGACTTCTATGTAGTGGTCTACCGGGCAGTGATTTTTCTACCTGTGATACCAGCAAACTGAATAAAGAAGTTAGGATAGACTCCATCAAGCAAGTAATACGGAGACAAACTTTCACCCTTTGCTCCCCACCCTGGCTAAACAGAGAAAACATTCAACACCAGTCTGTCCAATTGTGCTGATATCTGAGGTCATAGTTGTCGGCAGCCACTGAGCCCTGTTACCTCTTACTGTGGTACCAAAATCTTGCTGCTGCACTGTTACTGCTACATTTTATCTATTTACACACTTTCACACTTGTTATAATGTTATATGTGATTGTCCCGTGATTTTGATTTATTTGTGTGTTTTTTTTGACGAGGCTTTGCTGTTCTGTCTGTATTTTGTCACTACGTTGTTCTATTCATGTTCCTGTAGCCTTGTAATGTCCAAATTCCTATTTACCTAGTTAATAAAGTCTATCTATGTTTCAAAAGCATCACACAGCTTATGCTTCAGCACCAAACACACAGAATGAGACGTGAACCTGAACCAGGAGGCGTCGGGATTGTGCTGGTGAGCTGGGATATCTATGAGGACAGAGGACAACACAGCAGTGTGATGTGGAGCCTGGAACCAGTACAAGGTGCGGTTTTTACAGGAGACTTTGTTACTGATTTCTCTTTTGGTTTAATCTGACTTCCCCAGAACAGTCTATAGCTACAGGTCCACAGCAGTGTCCCTCCGACACCAACATTAAATGTTAAAAATATTTTTGTAAAGATTAGAGGCGTGTCAGAGGTTACTGGGTGTTGTCTCCTTGTCCCTTTGTTATGATACTTGCTAGCAGTTATATTTCAGTTGATGAACATTAACAAATCTCAGCCCAAGTAAATATATAACCCAATGGGGGAAAAAAGATATATATCTTGGTTTGTGTAATCTGTACATATTTTAACGCTTGCTAATGTTTATAAACTTACATAAAATAACAAATGTTTACAAAAACATAACTAAAACTTGATGCTGTTGTCAGAGCGAGTCTGCCCCTGATCAGTTTATATTCCTCCCTGTTTGTGAGCAAAAATGTGGTGGAAATTTGCTAGTAAGATGAAATCACAGTACAGGGCAAGCGACTGGTCACTTGAAAGCGCAAAAAATAAGCCTCATATTTTGTCATAACTCAGTAAAGGGTGTTAAATAAGTTCACTTATTTATGCAAACACTCATAAGACAAAGATATATGCCTGCTTATTGTATACGTGTGTGTGTGTGTGTCGCATTTATCAGTACTTAACAGCAGAATGCGACTGGCATTAAGAGAGCAATGTTTGTCGAATGCAAATCAAAAGTAATACTAGATCCGAGTGCCTTCACTGACAATTTAATATCACATTCAGTGAAATGTTTTTACCGATGGAATTGAATGCAGTGGAAAATGTCTTCAAATTTTACACTTTATATTGCATGAACTATTCCAGGTACGCAGCAGAAGTGTTGTCAACAACTGGGACTCGGCTTCAGAGGCCACACAGCAACTGCCCTTGAAATTGACAGCCCCACCCCCAGCTCACTTTGAAGGATTGAGGGTTGCAAAACCCGAATTCCTCTGATCTATTGCAACAGCTCCAACAGATCCCGCTAACTGCTGCTTGTGACACCATACCTGTAACCAGAGAGAATTGGTCAGTTGCACCAGTTAGCTTTGCCCCCGGTAGACTGTATCAGTGTTGAAGAGGAAGATGGGGCTCCACGTTTAATGTAAACATTTATTTAACTAAAATCTTACTAGTTATCTCACACGCTTTCATTAAGTGTTTGTCCTTGTTGGAATTGTGGGGTGAATGGGATGTCAGTCCATTGTAGGGCACACATCTCCACGTTCACTGACACAGTCACACATGACGCATTTTAGTCACCAGTTAACCTGAAACCTGTGTCTTTGGACTGTGGGATAAGAAACCCACACTGGCATAGGAAAAACACACAAGCTTCACACAGCCCGAACACATGGCCAAACATTTGCGCACTTACACTATCTGTTGTGCCATCATGCAGCCCATTTACTACTTAACATAACGTACAATTTGTCTGATTCTCGGATGTTTGTTAAGAACAAAAAGGCCTCACTGTTAAAATGACACAATGACAGAGCAATAGAAACTTGTAGCACTAAGGAAAAAAAACTCACCACTCGTATAACCTTGGGGTAGAATGATGTTTTCGTGAGAGTTTTGGCAGCCTCAGAAGGGCATACTGTTTAGTTTTACCTGTAGCGGACCCCATTGCACCTGAGCATACAGTGAGGACGTTAAATTTCCCCTTAGCCTGTTGCTTTGGTAAACATGACTGTTTCCTAACTCGCTGTGGTTGGGTAGTCCAGCCAGTTGCTTCATAGGCCTCTTACTTTAAACCCTTAATACATCACCATGGCTACTGTGGGGGAAATCATCACCGAATTTCCCCCGTTGTACAGCTTATTAAACTGTGCTCTGTCACTCCAACACACATGTACTCAGTTGCTTTCTCTCCTGTCGCCCCTTAATGGCGATGAAGATATTTTTGGAGGGTGGCGGCAGATTGGGGCTGCCAGGAAACACATTCTTCTCATTTTAGGCTGCCCACTTTAGCCTTATTGTCACTTAACCTGAGGTTGCATTTTTGACATGACATGTGATCTTTATCCATCTTAGTTTTATTGAGCACTGGCATTTTTGCCTTTATCATGCTAAAACACCAGGGCAACTTTGCCTTTGTGTCTAATTCCAGCAATGTGTCATTGTTTATAACGTTTATGTAACGCTTCTCGCCTATTTAAGACCCAGCACTGAAAGATAATTTCAAACATGTTGGGGGCAAATTTTACTCAGTGGGTGAAAAATACACCTCTCATTAACTGGTCACATTTTAACTGTCCTCACTTTGAAAATCATTGACCTGTAGTTTGTTATGAACAATTTCCCAATTTGTTTATTTTTTATTGCATTTTACTGCATTGCTTTTTTGTTCACAATTTGATTTGGTGAAAAACTCTGCTGCAACCCTGCATGGCAGTTTTTTACTGTGTTTGCGTTGAGTGGACAGGAAATGGTGCTGTGGGGGGCGGGCAGCTTCACGGTCCAATTTCACCCAGTATATTTTTTTATTTCCTTTTGCTATATCCAAGAGCTTTATGGAAACTACGTAGCACAGGTGCACTTATATTATCTGGTGAGCAGTGCTGCTGCTTCACAGACCCCGTGTTTGAATCCAGCTCAGTCTGTGAGGGGTTCCTCCCACAGTCCAAAGACATTTAATTAAAATCATTTCACTTTAAATTCACTCTAAATTGCTCATAGTCTGCGAATGATGAGGGTTTGACTACCCTGGGCCGGACTGGCATGACAGGGGCAGTTTCAGGGTTTTGCTCCCGTTGCTTCCAGGATAGGTTCTGGATCACCAAGGCCTTACTCAGGGTAACACAGTTAGGAGGATCTCTCTACTGTTATGCTTTTTTTGACTGCAAGCTTAGTAAAATGCTGAGAAAAATGTTCATGTGCTGCATCAGTCTCTTTTTCTTGGCCAGTTCTGTTGAGGTTTACTGGAAGACACACAGCTTAAAGAGAAACTATTTAATATGTTCTCTTCACTTCAAATTATCCATGAAACAGCAGCTCAGCCTCCCTTCATTACTTCACTGTTGTGAGCCATGTTAACCACGTTGTCACACATATCGTGTGATCTTCAACAAAACAAACAGGCAATGACACCTGTGCAGGTGTATGTTTTGTTTTTGGGAAAATATTTTTTCTGGTGCAAATTCACATTGTACACATTCTATACATTCATCCCTTATTAAAAAAAAAAAAAAAAAAAAAAAAAAACTGCTTGTCCAAGTCAGGGCTGCAGTGGTCAATAGGTTGTGTGAGGCAGCTTACAATCTGGATGGGACCCCAGTCCATCAAAGGGCACTTTCATTATAATAGTCTACTTAAAGTCCACCACTATCACAGCGTATTGTATTTATGCCACTGAACCATATTTGCTTAGCTTCATTTCAAAGAGTTCTGTATGGAGCCCCTGTTTCCATTTCTTTGTGATTCAAACATCCCCTGTACAGTGATCTGTCAAGTTTGATGTTTTAAACGCTGTACATTGTGGGATCCATTAGAGACAAGATTGAAAGTGAGGCAGGAGGTTTCCCCACCTTGCAGACGGCTGCATCACAGCACTTAAATAAAATAAAAATGCAGTTGGTTCTCCATTTAGCCGCTTTGTTCCTGGATTAGTGCTATATGTATTATAGACTGTTATATATAAAGTTCAAATGTATTTTAATTGCACTCCATAGATCAGATTTTGTATGAAAAACCTGCAAAATATGTAAGCAGATACAACTGGGCTATTAACCAAAAGCAACTTTAGCATTAATCTCCCTCCCCTTGTTATTTTGTACTTCATCTCAAGCGTGTGCTGCATTGTTATTTATTTTTTCTACTCTTGTGTTTCGCCTTTTGAACACGGGACTTTATTGGGAACTGTACTGCTGATATTTTTTGTTCAAAGAAATCTTCTTTGCTGAATAAAAACCACATTTGACAAAGAAAGGTTTTAGGATTGTTCTTCTATGTGAAAAGTGTACAGGATCCTGTGCGGAAGAGTGAACTGCGTTTAATTAAAAATTGGCAGTAAAATGTGAAAAACATTTAAAAGGACCTGGTATATTGAGTTAAAAGAGATCTACCTCCTGCTTTCTGCAACAGAGGTAATGTTTTATGAATAAAACATACAAAAAAATGGAATTGAGGTTTTGGGAAATCACACCACTGCATTAATGGTTAAATATCAAAAGGGGAGACAGAGGACCCAACCAGAAAGCTCAAAGAGGACTTTTATTAGATGTTCAATGGGAGGTGACAGAGGAACTGGGTGACAGCGGGTGGGGGCCATATGTCCCCACACTGTACCCAGCTGTAACTTGACACACTACAGCACCCGCATATCACCACCAGACCTTACAAGTCCACAAACAGCTAATACAATTCTCACAATGTTGCTGGGAAGTTCTGTTTAAAAGTGACCCTGAGGGCACCGTACAGGAGGAGTGCCAGTCTGCCAATGAGTTAATGCCTCATACTAGGAAATAAATTTAACCTAAATATTGTTTTTAACAAATTTTCTTTGCCAAGAAGGATGAGTCTGCTTTTTTCCCCTTCTCTCCATATTTGTGTTTGTATGGGCATGTACAAAACACCTGTAAAATGTTAAATTACATCAAATGAAAAATATACATGAATTCAATAGCATTTTACTCTTTGCCCTTTGACTGTGAAGGTGAAGTCATTTTACTGGCCAGCAGATTTCTTTAAATACTAGTATATATTAAAATAAATACAATAACTGAACATACAGTCATCTTTTTGGCATTGATTGTCTCCTACATCTCTAACAATATTTGACACTTAAATAGGCCTATCATATACTATGTGCTGCAGTTATCTACAATAACTTCAATGTACACACAATTACATTTCTAAATTACGAAGCTCCAACACGATTCATCTGGTAGCTTTTCCACTGTGAAAATGAGCTCAAGTCAAAGTCACTCGCATGGGTAGAAACAGAGCTGTGATTTCTTCCAGCTTTGAATCTTGGATGCTGCTCTTTGAAGGCCATTTTTTGAGGGGGGGGGGGGGCAAAGGAAAGAAAGAGCAAGAGGACAAGGTAGCAACTGGTTTGCAGACATTACCCAGCATCATGAGCCACATGAGCACAGAAGTGAGTCACTGCAGCAGAATGTCTGAGACCAAGACCCTCAGCTGACATGTGGCCCCACAGAGCCTCACGCCAACAGATCACATTTCTACCAGCTGCTTGACAACAGCATGTCTTCCAGTTAACCTGTGGGCTTCATAATAAGTCAACACTCAGTAGGACTTATTTCAACTTAAGTCCTTGGTGATCTATTTAGCAACCCTTGATATTACCTTGATATTCACAAGTGCTTCGTATTCATATGTACATGAATGCAGTCTAAACCCTTATTGCTTGTAATGTCATATAATAGATTTAAATTTTTTAATTGTAATTTCACCACTGTTAAATATACAATTACACATCGGTATAATGTGTATGTAAGGTATACATTATACACAATTTGGGGTGATAAAAGAGGACATAGAGAAATTCCAGCGCATCCTTTTGTAAGAGCAACACCACTTGTGCACCATTGTACTTCCATTCTGACAGCTCTTTTCTCCAATCGCTGTAACAGCGACATGTACGTTTCTTTTTTTACACGTTAGAAGCTTTTTTTTTTCTATTTTTCACAAGTAAAAGTCTGCAACAGAACAGCACAAAACAGCACCAAGTCCTACACACCCACAGGAAAAAAAACACACACACACACACACACACACACACACACACACACACACACACACACACACACACACACACACACACA